>JANHGN010026616.1:62014-113275 GCA_024605025.1 Megaceryle maxima | reverse complement strand
TGGAGACATTCAAGGTGGGGCTTGACAGAGCTCTGAGCAGCCTGCTCTAGTTGAGGATGTCCCTGCTCTCAGCAGGGGGGTTGGACTAGATGATCTCTAGAGGTCCCTTTCAACCCAGACATTTCTACGTTTCTATGAAGTGCAAGGAGAAAGAGAACAGAAAGGAAAGAGTTTCACAAAATAGAGGTTCTATTTTTTTCTTCAGAATATAAGATGTCAATTTAAAAATGGCATCGGGCTTTTTTTTATTTTCAGTTCTGAAGCAACATTATAGCTGCTTAATAACAGGAAGATGTTGATTTAAAACACAATAACAACCTGTTTCTCCTTTCAGGTGATACAAATAAAGAGTAAAAAATTGAAAAATAGAACTGGGTTTACACTGTTATGTCCTGTGTAACTGTCACTCTGTAACAGCCTCAGAAGGACCACTGGCCAGAAGCTGACAAATCAGCCATCACTTCTTAATGTGTACTGGACAGAGAAAAGAAGTAATGCCAAGCAACCATGCAGCTGGAGAAAGTCAGCCTCATTCCAACAGCATCCAACAGTAAGCAGTTTATCATCAAGCAGTATTTGGCCAAAAGTGTAATGCAAAAATAATACCGAATCCAAAATAAATTACCAAGCCGTTTGCAGATAAATCAACAGAGAAGCTTCATATATTAACTAAAAAAGGCCATCAGTTAACAGCAACAACAAATCAGTTCAAGTAGGAAACTTCAAAGAAAGAAAGTGTGGTACCATATATGTTAAGTATACAGTTTTGCAATAGGTCTAAATACGTATTAGTTCTTCATTCTGCTAGATCCATACTAAAACTGCAGTGGAAATTCAGCATTAATGACTAATATTTGCCCTGAAAGTCAGACCACCTCCTGTGGAAAAGATGGAAACAAGCCTCCTGGACTGTGCAATCAGACACCTGTATTATAAAATCCTTTCACATTGTATTATACAATAGATATATTTGATATATTTATGGAATCCTTGCATCTGCCTTCTATTTTTAAACTTCTGGATTTAATGTTAAAAGAAGTTGTGAGCTGATGTCCCTGCATCACAGTGTGAACAGAACAAACTCTGTCAACAACCATCAAAGGGCTAAAAGGTAATGGTACAAGCTGCTCTGAGCAAGGGGTACTGTGTATCTCTTTCCTGCCAAAAGCAGATTGCAACTCAGCAAGTCAGTTTTCTACCCTGCTCTCCCTGACTTTGGGAAGTTATTCCACTGCTTCTCATGGCATGCAGTCACCCCTGCCACACACCCAGCCTGACACACCTTTAGTCAATGGAAGGTGTATGGTGATGAGGGCAGCTTGCTTTCTACATCCTCCTCACTTCTGCCTCGCTCCTACCTTGATTGGTCTGGGGTAAACCCTTACTCTTCATGCCAAAAACATGGCATCAAACTGTCTGAGCAAAAGAATTAACTGACACCTGTCTTACTTCACTTACCAGCCTTGCACTACAAAAGAAAGGTACTGATAACTAAAGGTTTTAAAAAACAAAAACAAAGAAAAAAACACAAACAAAAACCAAACACCAACAAACCAAAACTAAACCAACCTGACAACTCCCACCAAAAAAAACAAATTTAAAAAAACAATCCTACAGCACAGAGTATCACCATCATTGCCACATATGAGCCTTTATTTTAACAATCTTTGTTTAAACTAAGAAAGGACACCACTGTATTGCTCTCCACTCCTGCTCATTAGCAGTATTACTTTTAAATGGTGTTTGCTCACCTGGTTCTGACCTTGTAGAAGCTTGTGAATGAAGTATTACTGATCAGAATCAGATGCTGTGGCAGAGAACCTGCAGAAACAAAGAAGAAACAATGTTAACAGACACATGTAGGAAGCTTCCATCTTTTATGTGGACAAGACTGAATAAAGAGCCTGGGGTGTCCATGAAGACTTTTACACAAACTACATGCAGTGGCACTGTTTTCTTGCTAGCCACAGGATGAGTCACTTTAATTGTGAAAGTTCCACTATTAAATGGACTTTAATAACTAAATGAAGTGCTATCTCTTCAGCTCTTATTACAATTTACCTATTTATTTTTCTGTTCTTTGAGTTCTTAATGAAATAAATAGCTGGCATCTCATAGGCTTGCTCCCTCTTGTATTCTTGCCAATAGAATAACATCATAGCATTTTGCAGTAATATTGTTTGGGCCGTTAGAGGTAAAAACTGCCAAGTACCTTTTATATGCAATTCTAATATTTGTTTTACTCTCCATTGTTTCTAATATCCCCTGAGAACCTTGAAAGTAACATTATTTCCTTTACAAGTTTGGCCTTTCTTCCTTCTACTTCTGGGTTTACCCCAGACCAATCAAGGTAGGAGCGAGGCAGAAGTGAGGAGGATGTAGAAAGCAAATAATTTTCTTGGGGCCTTACTACTCGCTGTTGTAGAATACAAGCAACTGACACAAAATATTGCTACTTCTGTATGTCTGGGATAATGAAAAAAATATAAAAATAAATAAGCATATATCTTGTTTTCTTCCTAATTTATCGACACTCTGCAAGAGAACATTTCCCCAGATCCTGAGTTAATTACATCATAGTTAAACTTCTATTACACTTGAGAAATCCCTTAGTACTTTGACCCTTCAGCTAAAAAAATGTGCCTGTGATGAATGACAATCCTGTCCCACCTTGTTGTTATTTAAAATAAGGGGAGAAATAGTACATGTTGTAAAACCTTATGGAATCCTCTTTAAATTTTGGAAAAGGCAAGTCCAAGCAGATAAACTCATGCATGTGAGCTCAAGGTGCAAGATGGAAACCAGGGCTTTCTTACAGCATAAACGAAGTTCATCAAGTGGATCAAGATAAGTGGACTTCTAACTTTCATTTTCTAGGTAGCAAAGCTCAGAGCCTTATTTTCTTCAGCAGTTTTTTTGTTGTTACTTTTTTTTTTTTTTTTTTTAATTTATTTTCCTGAACATAAAGATTTTAACTTGGAAATATCTTTGTAGTTACCAAATGTCTTTCAGTATTTCAGTGCCAGGGATTACATTCCTCAGAGTAGAACAAGAAACATTAAATTCCTTAATCAAAGTCCCTTAGTACATGGCACATGGGGTTTAAAATCTTTCCCTGGGGCTGCAAGAGCTTAAACTCTAGTCATTAGGTCCACGAGATACCATAGAGCTGTGTATCATAGGGACCCTGCTTCCAGCAAACCAGCCTTTCCCTTCCCTCTAAATCTATTTGCAAAGCATTTAGAGGACTTGAATCCCCTGGGCTCCCTCTTATCTATTCCTTTTTATTTTTGCCTTCTAGTCTGCCGAAGAGAATCTATTTCCAGGCTTTCTGCTCTGCAATAAGTGACAAAATAGACAAAGGTAGTTAACATAGGAATTTACTTGTGATAGCACATCTGCATACATGCATTGCTGGACAATATCTTTTTAGCACACAGTAATTTTTAGGACTTGCATATATTTAAGTATCCCAGAGACTGGAAGCTCCCGGCTCTTCCTTCATTCAAGGTTGTGGCAAGGGGAGGGGAGGAAGGAGGCTGAGCTGAAATGTTTATGGGAGGTAACGTGCAATTGAGTCTCAATAACATGTACACAAACTGTCCAGGGCTCTATTTGTATGGGCAGAGGGACAACAAAGAACAGAACACCCTGTTCATATTTCACAGAACTTTATTAGTTTGCCTCAAATGCTCCTTTCTAAAGAAAGAACACTGGATAAGTAACTCATCTGACAGGCCAAAGGCTACTTAATTATGAAACTCTTCTAGGCACTTATATTAATTCACAGTCAAATGCAGTGTCAAGTTGAGGCAAATAAAGGTTACCATATTTTATTAGTCCCAATTGTCATAAGAATTTCACAGAATCATTTAGGTTGGAAAAGACCTTTAAGATCATCAAGTCCAACTGTAAACCAAACACTGCCAAGTCTACCACTAAACCATGTCACTAAGCACCACATCTACATGCCTTTTAATACCTTCAGTGAGGGTGACTCCACCACTTTTCCAGGTAGCTTGTTCCAACTTTTTCAGTGAAGAAACATATCCTAATATCCAAACTAAACCTTACCTGGTGCATCTTGATGCCATTTCCTCTTGTCCTATCACTTCTTACTTGAGAGAAGAGATTGACATCCATCTCGCTACAGCCTCCTGTCAGACAGTTGTAGAGAGTGATAAGGTCTCCCCTGAGCCTACCTTTCTCCATACTAAATAACCCCAGTTCCCTCAGCCTTTCCTCGTAAGACTTGTGCTCTAGACCCTTCAGCAGCTTTGTTGCCCTTCTCTGGACATGCTCCAGCACCTCAATGTCTTTCTTGTAGTGAGGAGCCCAAAACTGAACACAGTACTTGAGGTGTGGCTTCACCAGTGCTGAGTACAGGGGCACCATCACTTCCCTAGTCCTACTGGCTGTATCAAACAATATGGTCAATTAAATGATGAATCTAATAATTATGTTCACTATAATATAAACTATTCATATCAACATGGTTTGAATAGTTGAGATTTATTCATTTAGACATAAATTTAATTAGCGATTGCTTTCAGTTGAGTCTCACTCTGAGCAGTAACTTGTGTTGTAAGCCACTGGAAACAATATCCAAAATGAAATACAGAACTCCCAGGCATGGTGCTTGTCAATATCCTCAATTCCTATCCCTGCCTCCTGATACGTTAAGAACAGTACTCCTGTCCATCTCGGAATTCCATTCCCCCACCTTGTTGGGGGGGCAGGGGGGGAAGATGAAAAAACTCATTTCCCACTGAATTTCAACAGTTCTTTCTCTTTTAGAAAGTATTGCTAAGCAGACTCTCCCAGGACATAGAGCAACACGAAACAGCTCAGCCACTGTGAATGGGAAGTGCCATAAGAAGCCCATGTTGAGGATGTGCAATAAAACACACCACAAGGTACCAAGATGAAAGAAATCACTTACTCTTAACCACAAAATGCCAGCCCCAAACTCATCATCCTGAGGTTGCCCTTCACCACATCCCTGCTGCTGACAGTGGCACCTCCTGCTCCCCACAGTCATGCCCATGTTTCCCTGAAGAGCTGTACTGATCCAGGAGCACCCTGCACAGCACCACTTTCTGCTGTTACAGCAGGGACACTTAAATTCTTCATGACTCTGTTTTGCCCCTCTATACAACAAGGATAAAACTGCAGTCTTGGCAGAGATCTGAGAACCTTAATTCACTAATGTCTATAAACCCCTCTGAGGTTCTTATTCAGAAGGCACTGTAAAAATGTAAAGTATTATCACTGATTCAAACTGACCTTCCCCTTGAAATATCACCATTTGAGCTATAATTCCAAATCCTGACTCTAACCAAGTGCTACGCTGTGGGATTAACCACATTAATGCCTAAAGCTGTTGCTCTTTTTTTTTTTCCCCCCAGTGTTCACAAGCTAATGCTTGTAGGGGTCTAATCTTGGACAATTCCTTAATGATACAGATTTTCAGATGAAAATTACTGCTACATTTTCCCAACTTCTAATAGATTTTAGTCTCACTGCACATAGAATGTTGGAATGTTATTTAATTATAAATAAAACATTTTCTGGATGGTCCTTCCTAATTTGACTGTATCTATCTGTTGTCTGCACACAAACTGTAAATCATTGTATTAAGAGTGATTACACACCCACTGACACAGAAAATTCATGATCGGGTTGCAAGACATAAGAGGTTTACCAGATTGAATGTGGCATGACCACATATTCTACAGCATTTATTATTATTTCTAATCAACCCTCCTCCCCTAAACCAAGATCCCTTAACTATAGCGCTCTTGCTATGCTTAAGAAGGACACTTCAAATGGATGTGTTTTTAAAATACATTTACATAGGTACACACAGGAATACTGTGATCACCTTTTCAAATGCAAAGTTATAGGTAGATAGTTGGGCTTTCATTGTTCGGCCAAATCTGGCTTCACTTGTACAGGGCTAGGGCATGGTCTGATCATATGTTGGCTGTTTTACACCAGCAAAATATCTTAAAATCACCAGATGAAAAGCAAAGGTGGTGCCAAACCTACTTTTTCCAATGTGTTGGTCTGCCACGAAGGTCTACCTATGCAGCGCTCCTGCCAAAGTCATTCAAGTAGTCTCCAGTGAGGGGCCTCAAGGTCCTGTAATTTAACAGCACTTCTCACTCTTGCAATGCCAGCCTGCTGCGATTTCATTAGGTGCCCAGAAAATATCACAGGGCTAATTACTATTAGAGGAATAAATACTCTTGAATCTTTTAAAGCTATGAATATTGATAAATAAGCAATCTAGACACCTGTGGTAAGAGACATAATGCTAGTTTTAGCATTGGCAAACATGGCTGAGGCAGAAAGGAGATCCTCAGCCCTGTCCTCAGAGGAGCCAGGATTCCATGACAGCAATGTAGTTGTTAAAAGCAGGCATACCAGTGCCATTACATTCATTGTACTGTAGAAAAGGTCACTCCTTGTGAGAGGACAGGCCCAGTCAATGACACTCCTTCCTTGATATGGGCAGCCATGGAGAGAGCAGGTTTATGTCCATCCCTAGATGCTAGTGAACTTGTGGTGGGAGATGCTGTTCTGGCCACCAGCCTGTTTGGCTGCTGTGAGTGATCAATGATTGATTTCTCCTAAGGGTCCTCGGGGATTCCTGCAGTGCACATCAGCGCTGCCATGTGTGGATTGTGCAAAGCCATCTTACCTGAGATGCTATTCAACATCTGTGGGGGGTGGGAGCGGAGAAGACAAATTAGCCTCTGCACTACAAGCCATAAAATAATCTTTACAGTGCACTGCTTTGTACTTTGGGGAAGGCTGTCAGGGTGCTCCAGAAATACCTTGTGAGGCAGAATTTTCTCTCACGAGAAATAACTGTAAGAGGCTTGTTTTTTCACTCACCTATTAAGCTCACTGGCTGTAGAGAGCCCAGAAACTTGGCATTTCAAGGAATATCCAAAGGACAAAGACATCTACATATTTTGTCCCAGAATCCCAGACTACAAAATTCTGACAAAGGGACAAACAGAGGATGAGTGAGATTAACAGGCCAAGTAGGTCAGGACCAGTGTGATTCTCAGGCCAGTACAACACAGCACATTGAGAAAGCTTCCAAGAAGCGTAAACAGGAATGGATGTTTGAGACAATGAATGCCCTAATTGGATGCCCATTCTCACTGCTTCCCACAATTAAGGAGAATCATGGATAATTCTGCCAAGATATTGATGGACAATGTAAGCATTGGCTTGAAAACTTTCGCAATTTAATGAACCAAACCCTACCCAGTTGTGAATTACAAGTGATCCAAAAATAAATCCAGCACAGAACAGTCCAATGATGCTTAAGTCAAAAAGTTACAAAATGATTAATCACTGAAGCTTAATAGCTTCTCATCAGAGATACTACAATGGAGACCTTTTGATTTCATCAAGTTTTCTCAAACCTTAGAAGACTGGTTATGTTCCACAAGACAGAATAAACAGCTGCATTATCCCTTTAAATTAAGAGGAGAGCCAACATTTGCTCAAGTTGGAGAGGAGTAACTCTGCTGGCAGTCTCACAAAATGGCTTACAACACAAATACTGAACCAACTGTAACGACATGTCAGCCCTGAAGTGAGAGGTAAACCAATATAGCTTCTGGACAGATTGGTCTTCAATGACTAGTACATACACTTCATGAAACAATAGCTGAAGGCAGTTGGAAGAATAGCATGAGATTAACATGAAAGTGACACATGTTGTAGATGTTTTACTCTCTTCCTTCATCAAGCAGCTTGTTACACTGTAATGGCATAGGGGGATGAGTGTGAATTTAGCAGACACTTGTGTTTTATCAATGGACTTGAGGCCAGATTTACTCACTGTCCAGCCTATTAACCTGGAGCTGGTTCTTTCACAGATGCACTGGAACAACTGAAGAAGTTCTGCGATAGTCACCCAAGGACACCATCTCTGTAGGCAGAAGGCTCCAGAAACTCATCTATGCTTCATCTACCCTTTGAGGGACATAATTCCAAAACCAGCCCAGGCCTTGACATTGCCAACAAATCCCATCTTCCTCTTGCAGCAAGAAGTCTAAAAAGGAAATGCAAGCATAATATGAGGCTTTGGTACAACTTATTTCTTTAGTGCCAAGACAAAGCTCAGGAATAAAGTAGATATAGGCCATACATCCAGTGGAAGAACTTCAGTGTTGTATAGTTAGCTGTGCCATCTGTATGATGCACTGTCTGTCAGCAAAAACAGGATTGCATTGAGAGATGCTCTTCCACTGGCATTACTCAGTATTACACATTCTAAAACCAAATTAAAAGGGTGAAAAAAAAACCCAAACACTTTTAGTACAAATGTTCATTTTGAGAAGAACTCAAATGTGAGAGGGGTGAGAAATTAGAAAGTCTCCAGAGTCAAAAGTGACAGCACACTCTTACTCAAAAATCTGCTGCTCTGATTTCATTGCATCTGGCTGTTCCCAATGCAGAGTGGTTTTACGTTAGTTCAGAGCAGTCAAACCCCTTGCTTCATAAAAGAGATGGAAAGATTGGCTCAGAAGCATCATTTAAATTTGCCCTTAAATGTTTGTGATAGACCTTGAAAAAAAAGGACATATAAACACATGACTTTGTATAATAGTCCCCCTCCTTTGGCTTCTCTGCATAAAAACACAGGCTCACAGAGATTTAACAGTATTAAATATGTATTTGTAAAGGTTCCTTTCAGTCTATCACAAACTTTCACTTCTGTAACTTGGTGCACAGTGCATCACCATGAGGCCAAAATGTCAAGAAGCAGAACAGAGGGTTTGAGTTTTCCAACAGCCAACAGTAACACTTCAACACCCGGTACTTGCACTGTTGCTTTTCCTGATGTGCACAAAGGAGCATAAAAAAAAAAAAAACCTGGAAATTCATGACTGCCCTCGCTCCTGGGAAACCTGACAAATCAGCAATGATAAGTTTGCAGATTGCTGACAGCAGCAATGGGAGATGTATTTTACTGAGCACACCAGAATGATCAGACTTGTATGGTTAGAAGAACTGATCAAAAATGTAGGGAGAGGACACAATCAGCGACTCAGGGAGTGCTTGCTTAAACAAGGACATGCAGAGAGCACTATTTAACGAACAAAGTACAGGAGAGAAAGCAAGAGAGAGTCTTCAAGGTGGGGTATTGGTTTGGTGCACCAGCAGGCCTGGCTGGCAGCACAGCAGTCAGAATGAATTGGAGAAGACAAAGCTGGAGGACTCCCCAGGAACCACAGCTCAGGCAGCTGGTGCAAGGTCTAGGTCCATCTTTGCCCTAGGTGATGGAAAGAAGGAGATATTGCAGAGAGCGCCAGTGCTGCAGCAGGCACAGACTGCATAATCTGTAAACAAAGAGGAGGACAAAACAAGATGAGCTGCCTCACAAAAGATGCCATGAGGTATTAAAAAAAAAAAAAAAAAAAAAAAAAAAAAAAAGAGAGAGAGAGAGTCAAAAAAAAAAAGAATGGGCTTCTACCTCTCCTGACATCTGCCTTGGTGCAAACATCTTTTCAAATGAAGGGCTAAATCAAAAAGTTATTGTTAATGTTTGGACTTTACTAATACAAAAGACTTGAAATGTATGTTACCGCTTAGTATAGCTACATACTTAGGACAGAAGTAAACACCATCAAGTGCTTTAAATCATAAAAAAACTCACATGTGGCTATTGGGCTGTATGATTTTAAAAATCTTGAAAGTGCTCAGAAACTAAACCACTCCTGGTAGTCATTTCATCCATATTTTACTCTCCATGCCAGCACACTCAGGTGTTCATGAATCATGAGGGGTGAAGGTGAAGTATTGCAGATTTGGCCAATAGTTCACACAAAATACTTCTTCCTGTACAGAGTGCATTCAGCTAGCCTACTAACTTTTCATACCCCATTGCTCATAATGCATAAGGGTCTCCTAAAATAGCTGATGTCATGACTGTCCCAGATTGGATGATATCCAACCACACAAGACCAAATTCAGTCAAGTTCTTAAGCCTATGTCTCTCAGCTACGTACTTGAATAGCCCCTTGAGCCAAACTATTAAACAAATTACTAATAGGCTACAAGATGCATGTGAAGACCCCAGAGAGCCTTTAGGATGGCTATCAATGATATCTGAAGAAAATGTTAATGCAAAATCACAAGTGTACATGAAAATATTTCAATTTCTGCAAGAAACTGTAAGTATTTGTGTGCTCACATACAGAGTCACTATCATGATTATTTCAGAAAACATAGTAAATGTTTTTTAAAAAGTCTGGTCAATGTTTCCAGAAAATATAACAAACAATATATTCACATTTTTAATTCAAATTAATAATCTTTATTCTTCCCTTGCCTAACTCTGATGCTGAGTGTCCTTATCATATGATCACAGAAATGTTCTTGCTAGCCAACATTGCTTTAAATTGGTAGGTTTGGGGGAAGGGGGGAGTGGTGTTGGGTTTGGTTTGGTTTGCATTTTTTAAGTCTCTTACAAATTTTACAGAGCTGCATACACTTAGTGGGGCTCCATTTGCACTCATGTCTCTCTTACATAAAACCTGCTCACTTATTTTAAATATAGCTACAAATCAAGAGAAAGTAATTACAAAGAGCACTATCATTAGTTTAGTACCACCATGATAATGTTTATATGAGTTTATACTACAGAGGAGCTCATATTTGAATAACACATGCACATTGTCCTCAGACACACACACACAGGAAAAAAAAACCAAACAAACAAACAAAAAAAAACACAAAAAAAAAAAAAACCACAAAAAAACAACACACCACACCAAAAAAAACCCCAACCAACCATGTAAGCCATGTCATGAAATTTAATTAGAAAGATAAGAGTTAGATTTTTTTTTTTTTTTAGGTATCGGAAAAAGATAATTTTAGGCAGAGAATTAGCATCTTCTAATAATCTTAGACAAAAATGATTTTTGTTTTGCTTTGGTTTGCAAATTAGCTCATGATTAAAGTATCTCTCTAGTTGAGCTTCATTGTCTTTTTGTGCCTATTTTCTGAATGCAACCCTGACCTGAATACTCTTGTAGCTCAAGTACAAGATTTGAAAGCATGAGAGGAACAATTATTATAAAGTGAAGTACTTTCAGTTTTACTGCAAAAATCAATGAACTTTCAAGTGATTTTTATCATTTTTTGCAGCTGTTCTGTTTGCTTTGAATGATGTTTATCACATCAAAAACTGTAGTACTTTTAAAGGATGCTTTCTCTAGAAACTTCCTCCACCTTTATTTTCTTGCACCACTCAATGTTGTAAGTGATGCTTCCCAAGGATAATTTTATCTTGTGATTTTCTCATGCCTCAGAAGTTCTCTCTCAATTCTTAAGCCACTGACTTTGCTCAATCCCTGCCCCATTCTCTCTCATGGTTCCTTATATGAGGAAAAGTTACAAGTTCCAAACTTAGTTCACAGTTTTGCAGCAGTTCAGGCATATGTGCCCATTCAAGGCTGCCTCTCTGACACTTGTACTATCTTGCCCCATGTGATCTCAGCGTGCCAGAGCTCATACCATGTCCCAGAAGCCATACAGTAATAAGCAGGGATGTGGCACTTCTCCCATGGGACCTGATCCAGAAGATAATTTCTGGACATTAGAAGTAAATATTCCACTGATTTCAGTAGTATAGGGTTAGAAGCACAGATCTTCTCACAGCTACATCTGTTTCCAAATGCATCCTCTACCTCAAGGAAAGCCATCTCCTTCCTCAAATGGTATTGAAAAAGTGAAGACCTTCATGAAAAGACATGCTTGGTTACCTTTTCCCACCTTGACCCTTTCAGCCAAAGCTGTATGCTCCAAACAATGTTTACCACATATCTTCTGTTCCTTACAAACTCCTATGGATTCTGCTGGAACAGCCTAGTCTTACAAACCTTCCTCCCTGGGCAGAGCTCCATTGGCAGTCCCTTGGACTCCAATACAACAGATATAATTACTCATAGAATCACAGAATAGTTTGGGTTGGAAGGGACCTTAAAGATCATTTTGTTCCAAGCCCCCTGTCATGTGCAGGGACACCTTCCATTAGATCAGGTTGTTCAAAGCCCTATCCAGCCTAGTCTTGAATACTTCCAGGGGTGGAGGATCCACAACTTCTCTGAGCAACCTGTTTCAACGTCTTAGCACCCTCATAGTCAAGAATTATTATTGTGGTACTCCACTCTATGAGCCACTACACACATACTTACTAAATGGATGGCCTCTTACCTGAGAAAATTTACAATCCAGGTTACAACCAGATCCAACAGGGGCAAAGCAAACATGAGGAGAGAGGAAAAAAAAGAAAGAATGAGGTGACAATAAAAGGCAAACAGTGAGATAAACCCGAAAGATATATCAACTCACATAATGTTGTGGGCACTGCAGCAGAAGAGAGATTATTCATGGTGCTATACCCAACATCACTGCATAATAAAATTATATTTCAAACATTTACCAGTACATAAAATTAATGCAGCTGTGTAATTCCTATTATATTTCTTTATGCAACTCATATCACTCCTATCTTCTTTCTGTTTAAATCAATAGAAATTTAATTTTACTTAAATGCTGAGTGATCAGCAGTAAAACTTTTGCTTTCTTTTTTTTTTTTTTTTTCTTAACCTGAATTATTTGTTTTATCAGAGCTAATAGAAAAATGTACTCGCACTGTTTCGCAGTTCAAGTAACCGGCAGCCACACCTACTTTTAAAGCACATTCACTGACCTTCTAGACAACATCCTCAGATCTTTCTGACTGAAGCAGAAGTTACCGAAGTTTTAGAATGCACTGTTCCACTGCTAAACATAGAATAGGAGTAAATGGGCCTTAGTGTTGCTACTCCATGGTACCTGTGCAGATAGATACCTCTGCTATGGTAAATAAGGTAAAAAACCAAAACCAAAGTGCAAGCAATGACCACAGCCTAATACACAGTAAATTGGTCACACATCTTAGCCCAAAGAGAAGAACAGAGACTTACAAAATTACAAAAAATTACAAAATTAAGAAGAACAGAGACATACAAAAATTATGTAACCTCCTGTAAGTTACATAAATACTCAGAGGAAATATTACTTTGAGGATGTGTATTGGTAGTTAGACCACTACAGAGGCATTTATTTAATTGATCAAAGCCTTGAGCACTTGAACCATCTATTGCTTATGTTCTGACCAAGCAGGATGATAATTATTCCCTTAAACCCCTACCCCGAGGCTGCCTAATTGGCCTTTATTTAAACAATCACAATTTCCAGCCTGTCTTATTTCATCTAGCATTTCATCTTTCCACTTTTTTTCCTCTTTTTCAAAACTGTTGTTAATTAAATTTAACAACTGTCAAACCTAAACAACAAGACGACATCCAAGTGGGATTATATCTACAGTAAAGTGATTTCAAGGAAGAAACAAAGATGTTTGAATCCTTGAAACACAGATCTCACCCTTCTAAATACAAAAATTTCACACTTACAGCTGTTCCAAATTATACTGTTACATAGGTACTCCTATAAATACACCCATCTTGATGCAAATAGAAAAAAATAAATAAAATCAAATGTGTATTTATTTTGGTGAAAATTATGTCAGGGTTGTGGGAAAACCACAAAAACTTCATTTGGGATACTTTGTATTTAGGAATTGCTTCATTTCAGAATTGTATTTTGGATTCTTTTTGTGTTACCTTAATCTATTGGCATTTTCTCCAACGTGTCAATATTTATAGTGCATTACACTTACTCATATAGAAATACAGTTTGTGGGTTTTGTACTTCACTGTAAGAAGACAGAGACAGTGCTATTTCTAGAATACTACAATAAAATACTCTTCTCTCCAGTTTGTGTGCCTTTAAACTGTTTGGCAGTAAAACAAGACAGCTCTTTAATAATTCTTTTTTTAAAAGTTATGTTATTTCAAATTAGTTGAAACACTGTGTATGTCATAACTTTTCTTAGATCTTTATTTTTTTTAATTTTTGCCTCTGAAAGCAATTCTAAAAGAAAAAACAACAACATATTGTGCAAATCAGCACTGATAAACTTCACAGCTTTTTTACCAGCACAAGCACCAGTGTTATCACTTATTTTCATCTTTTCCATACTGTCTGAATCCCTGTTATCTTCCATTTTGAATCTGAAAGCCATTATTAAACTGGAAGACATCTTACAGCACAACAGGCAATATTTTACAGTGACAGAGAAACCACTTCATCCCTTAAATTGTTCCAACAATTAATTATCCTCCCTGATAAAATTGTGCTTTATATCTAGTCCAAATTAATCAAGCCTCATCTTCCAGCCCTGGGCTTTTTGCTCATGTTACTGCTTGTATTTTTCCCCCCCCTGGAAATAGTTTTAATCACTGTTTAACCTTCCCTTTGAAGGAAAAAAAAAAAAGATCCTTGACTCCTGCATTCCAAGCCAGGTTTCCATTCAGGTAATTCTTTCAGTCACCCTTTCCTAAACTCTAACCTTCTTAACTTCCTTGTGAAGTGTGGCCCCTCAGAGTGGACACAGTAGCAGCTGCTCCCCCATAAAGCCTTTCCTTCTCTCCAAGTCCAGGGATTTGTTCTGGTCACATTCAGCTATTTGCCCACCTGTAATCCAGAATTTCTTGGGTTTCAGCAGATTTGCAGTATCGTGTAACATGATTTTGGCTGCTAGAAGAGACAGGTAAAAAAGAAACAGAAGGAAAGTTGGAAAGAAAGGCAAGCCTGTGCATTTGGTTTATTTCCACTGCTGTCCGGAACTCAGCTCTGCACAGGTGCAACCTAAAAGCAGCTTTCTGCAGCTTTGAAGCTTATTTAATCTGTATCATTAATGTTACAGTAGAAGGAGCCACAGCAGAACTGTAAGCCCCAAAATCTGAGCATATGCAGAATCTCCCTAGGTAGACCCTCATCTCAATTGTTTCCCATAACCTATCTTAGATAAAAAAAGTATAAAAGTACATGATTGAAATCTGCAAGAAAACATTTTTATATAGATAGTGCACAGATCTTTTATTGAGAGCACTAAATTAAGGAAAAACTTATCTGGCACAAATTCTGGAGCAGAGCTTATTTGAGCTAGTTGCAGCACAAAAGCTTTAAAGAACATTAAGGAGGAAAATGACAATGAAAGCAGTTCCCTCAGCAACATTACCTGCTCTCAGCTGAGCTAATACCCTCTGTGGTTTTGCAAAGCATTAGTGAAACAGATAAATAAATAAATCAGACAGCAAGTAAACAGCCCTCAGGGTCTGGGCCAGAAATTCATACTATAACAGCATTAGTAGCAGCTATAAGTCTCTCTATAGAAGCTTTCAGAAAGCAGAAAAGTAGTCAAGATTTTTAATGGATTGTTTGTCTTTCCTAAGAAATAACTTGCAGAGATGAAAGCAAGCCCTGGAAAAGCTGGTATCATAGGTCTTGCTGTCTGACTGCTCTGCGCTTGTCCCCACAGACTCCCTTGTTAGCTTGTGCATAAATGCAGAACTGAACCAAAGCCTTTGTGTGCTGCCAGAGGATGCTGCAACACAATCTTCTGGAGGAGACTTAAAAAAAACCCTACATCCCTTCCAAACCATTTGTGTGTATTAAAGAATCAGTGAGTCTTTTTTACATAAATGTCCTTGTATAAATGAATGTTGTCATTCACAAACTTCCAGGTATCTTGGATTAGGCTCCCTAAAATCATAGTACTGCCTTAAAAAGCTTCTACCCTTGATATATTTGATGATGAAGCAATGTATTTGATGAAATTTCTAGTTAGAGGATAAATTCTCAGGACCTATATGGCATCTAATAAAAAAAGTAGAACTTGTAGGCGTGAACTATTCTAAGTCACATGGACTGCATAAAAAGGAGGGGGGTCTCCCTTACTCTGTGCAGAAAATGATGGTAGGCTATAATTGGCTATGTTTGAAATGCTATGGAAGGCAGACCCTAGGTAAATAATAAGTTGCTATTTGTATTTCATTAAGAGCAGGTTAGAAATTTCCCTTATTCACAGGTATTTATAAATTTCACAAAGAACAACACTTCTAAAAGCACAGAGTTTAACATGGTAATAAAAACTTATTTTAAAAGCCCAGACCCCTGCATTTTAGTGCTTAAAAAAGGTGACAGCTTGACAGACCTGGAGACTGACAGCAGCAGCGTCAGCTTTCCTCACACTTCTCTGCCAAAGCACCTCAACCTTGACCTGAGGAGAAAACCACGAAGGGTTTGAGTGGGATTTCATGCCCATTCACTCTGGCATCTCTGCTGAGATTGCCAACAAGGGGGCCAATTAATGCCTGCTTTTGAAGATTGTTTTTTTCACTATGTGGAAATGACACCTGTCCACTGAAACTGGACAGAAACCCACCAATTCCCTGGGTACCAGCAACTGTGCAGCCACTGCAAGGGTTACCACTCCTGGTTACTGCCCTTGCACCAGGAATGCAGCAGCTCTAAGCTGTTGTCCAAGTGGGACCAAATGTATTTTCCTTTCCCAACAAGTAGTCCTTTCCAATTTAAAATAGCAGCCTTGTGTTAAAAATTGAATTTTAAAAGTGAGGTTCTGGGGCCTCACTGAAGATCAAAAGGCAGGTTTTGCTGTGCAGCCAGGTGAAATCCCATCAAGAAGTTGCACCAGAGCAGGAGATAAAGAAAGAGGGCTTCAGACTGTTTTATTACACAGAGGGAAAATGCCACTCTCCTGCTGGTCTCTTTCCCTCCTTTCAAGACCTAATTGGCAGATGGTCTTGGGTGCTTCCTTGTACTTCAGTATAACAGCAGCTGCCTTATTTGTACATAGAAGATAAAGTGTTACAAGAAGGCTGTCCCCTCACCAGGACACAGGCGGGCTTGAGGAAACTGGTACAAAACAGGATTGTATCATAAAGCAATCAATTGGTCTAGTGCCCAAGGAGAGTTTAGCTGCCCCTGTAATATGGGTAGACATAGGTCTCTTCAGCTTAGACACTATAAAAGTCATCATACTTTAATGGCCTATCAGTGCATTTTTAATAGAAGCCCATTTTCAATGTAAACTGTTAAAATATTACTTAATGGAATGAGAAACTTCATTATGGAGAAAAATAATTTATAAATATTATTTTTTATAAATTCCAGTTCATTCAGCTTCATTTTGTCAGCCAAAAAAAAAAAAAAAAGAATAAAAGTCATTCTCTTTGAAATCAGACATCACCCTCCAGTTCATCTGTCAACAAGTCCGGCTTGCTAACCTCTCTAAGGACATCATCTGCCTAGAATTTTCTATCTCTCTTTGACATTCCAGGTGCACTTCTTGACAATTTTTTTGGATCCCTGTCCAGAGTCTCCTCCAGGAATCTAGAAGGACCATGAAGAGTGCATCAAGGACTTGATTAAACAACAGATAACATGCATACCCAGCACACTAACCTCATTTGCAAGCTCTCACAGTAAATGATTGACAGATGATGCCCTAAGCAAAACTGTTGTTTATAAAGTCCTTTTCAGTCCAGCTACATTAGTCTCTCCACATAGCAGAAGTCAGTACACTGCTATCAAAACTAAGTCTGTGACTGATAATATTGAACTCTGCATTACCCCAAGTGTTGCTGCAAGTAATACCATGAGCTTGGACACCACCGTTCAATAACGGCTTATTATTATGAATATTCACATTATATTATGACGAGAACAAAGAGCTTTGTAGCCAAGGTGAAAGGGGTGAATTGCAAATAGGTCTAGGTTATGATAGAGACAATGCCCTATTTTTATGAAGTGACCTTGTAGCCTGGCACCGAACACATTTGGTGGAATACACCGGATCCTATATATTAAAACACAACTGGTTGGTTGTTAGCAGTTTTTAGAAAAAACTAAATCATGGAAGGAAGAAGTGCTGTCAAATGATGCAGAGCAGGGTTATTCTGTTGTTTGAGTCTGGTATTTCTAATACCTTTAGTATTTTAACAAAGATTTCTTTTTTTTTTTTCTTTTTTTTAATAGTTTCTTGAAATAGATAAGACACTACAGATAAATTGTGTCTGGCATTACAGTTCATGTGACTTATAAGCATAGAGACTTGTCCTGGCCCCTGCAACCTAAATTCACTTACTTTCCACTCCAGAGGTGGCTGCATGGCAATACTGACTGTTCAGAGCTGGCTATGTACCAGAATCTCTCAGCAAGAGAGCCACTAATCTTTTCCTGGGAACAGCACCCATATTGCTCTGAATAAAGTCACAACACACCCTTCTGGTTCCTTTGTCCACTCTGTACTTCAGCCTAATTAACCAAAAGTTTCTAATAATAAAAATAATAAAAGAAAGAAGTGACTTCCCAGAAGTATGAATACATTGATTCACATGTGCTGGGCAGTTGCCCTGCCAGCTTTGTTGGAAGAGGAAAAAGGAATCATGAAAAAAGACTTTCTTTTGACTGAGCTCCTTAGCACACTTGTGTGCTGTGTGAGTCAAATTAATCAAGAACATCAGTGAATCTGATGATGGGTTGTTCCCTGAAAATCTGGGGCTGATAAGGGTGCTTGATCATCTAAGCTGGGATATGGCAATGGTCTATAAAAGTTGTTCAAATCCCACAGAACTTCTCAGAATGCGTCAGAGACAACAGACTCCAGGAATAAACACACCACACCCCCACCCCTTTAAGATTGTGTCCTTTATATTTATACCTCTGAAGGGTGCCCATTTTCAGGCATACTTAGGGTCTCTCTTACATAGGCATCTATAAATCTCACAGCTACACAAAACACGTAGCATACCAAGAAAGCACAAGTGCTATTATGATGCACCAAGAGTAGAGTGGGGATGCCAAGACAACACCAAAATACTGTGTCAAACAGGAAACTGAACCATATCACCAGTGGCATGACTTTACAGACCTATAAGGAACAGGTCATACATAACTGAAATACTGATAGCCAACAGGGAGTGGAACAAATAGGGAACTCATAGGCAGAAGACAGGAGGATGAGCTATTGCTACACCTTGCTAAGAAACAATTTTAAAGGCCAGCTCACCCCTCATTCATTCAGAAAAGGAGAGTAAAATTAATTTCCTGAAGGTAGAAAAACAGGGGAAATAAGTTACCTACTTTTTAGGGAATAGTAAACTTTTGCAGAGGAGTGCAATGATTATCAATGCTACTCTAGCAAGAAAGTCCCACTGATAGCAGACATATGTCTGAGGTAAAAAACAACAACAAAACAAAACAAAAACACACACACACACACAAAAGGCAAAAAAAAACATTCAGACATGAAACTAAAATCTTACCTTCTTAGAGGAGTTCTCTAAAAAAATGTAAGCATCTTCCTGCTTAAGAAAGAAAGAAAAAAAAGTGTAATGGTTTTTCAGTAATTTCAGTAAAAAGTTAAATCCATAGAATATTTTCCTTTCTAGCTCATCAACCATTCCCCCCTTACAGAACTGAAAAAAATTTAATTCACCCCAATTTAATCCCCTTACCGAAGTTACTGTTCTCACACGAGACATTCAGAACAAGATGAAAACCACCTCTTATCTGATGAAATTTAGTGTGGCACTTCTGATCAAAATAGGCACTAATATGCTCCATGGGGCACAGGAAGACTACATTTTGGCAAGTTATGAGACAGGCATGAGGCTGAAAATGGAAGTTGTAACATTTTAACCAGGACAAGTCATCAATTTGAGTTTAGTGAGAAACCAAAAGTCAGAAGTCATTTAAAACCAGTTTGCTTTATTTTTATTAAGCCTCACAAACATACAACTCCCAGGTGAGTATGGAGGTTAGTCTAGCAAGACTCTACTGTGATGTAGCCTCTAAGACGGAGGAGAGCAAAAGAGGGAGAGGAACATTCCCATCAGGTTCTCAGTATAAACCAAAAGCTACTTTTCCTAACCTAATTCAGTGCAACTTTGGAAGTCTTCAATAACCACCAGGTCACTGTATGTTATGACCACCTCTGTTCAGAACCCTCCTGTCTGACAGACAACATTAAAAGACATGGCAAATCCACTCTTGAAATAACAGCACCTCATTCATGAGTAAAGTTCATTTTCCTGTCATTGTACAGGTAGCAAAGATAGAGTATCTTGCCAGCCATAGCACAGGCTGTTCATGAAGTTTAAGACGCTTGAGACAGTTCCATCATCAGCTTTCCTACTGAATTAGTGCCAGTTAATGTGTATGTCTGAAAAGCAGAGTCATATTCAGCAGCAATATCTGGAGAGTGACTCAGAAGAAACTTTTTGTTAGTCCAGCAGCACCATTTTGCCACCTATGATGTCATTCTCAGCTCATCTTCAAACTTTCCAAACAACAGACCCATTTCTGGCCAATGTAAATCCTCGCTGTCACTGGTAGGGGCTTAACACAGCCATGCAGCAACAAACAGAGCAAGTCTTGAATTGCACTTGCTGACACTTTCAGTTGGGACAGTGCAGTGATTCCTGCCCTTGGATGCCTGCTTGTCCCTTGTCCCAGGATTACCCAGTCTATGACTGAGAATAACAACCTCAGAGCAGAGAAGGATCAGCTCTTGAACTGCTGCAATTTACAGGCTAATATATGAAAGAAAACTAGAGCCAATGTCAGTTTATTGTAATATGCTGAGCTATAAATGGTAACAGTTCAAAAGCTGCTGGGCCATCCCTGCTCTGGAGCCAGGAATCACAGGAGAAGGAAGTAAAGGGGAGGGTGGGTGGTCGGGAGCAACAGCACTTCAGCCATACCAGTTTAATCTGAAGCTGTGAGTCAACACCTCTGCTAAAGTGATGTGTCTCACCAAAGACTGCATAGCCTTTCCCCCATAGAGGTCACAAGAGAGAAGGTGAAGATAAAACAGAGAACACAAGCATTTGAAATAACAGTCTCACAGTTCTTATTCATACAAGCCATACCCAGAAGAGCAGAATGCCATCTGAGCAAGGACAACACGCTGAAGTAAGAGAGCTGAAGTTATTTAAGGCCCTGCACTCATTTTGGTAAATGGGTAAGCACTCAGGCAGCTGACAGAGCTACATGACTACACAGCATTGACCAAGGCTTTGCCTCAGTTTTGCAGTCAATAAAACAGGAACACTGTTTCACAGAAGTGCAAATGGGAATCCCTTGATGATATTGGGTGAAGGTTTTGGTGAGTCTGTAATGCTAGGTGTCTTTCAACTGCAAAATATTATTTATTAGACAAAAATTAGCAAGCAGCAAAAGCCACAGGTCTTCACAAAATTACCAGATCTGTTTCTGTGCAAAGTCAATGCAGACAATTTTGACAGGGTCAGCAAAATAGGCAAAAAAAGTAGCATAGACTTGGCTACATCAGTTTTCCAGAAAGCCAGACCAGCTGTTTCTGTCTTGCGTGCTCAAGGCATTTGCTGCTGCTGAGGAGAGGAAGAAGGTTCCCCCCCCAGGAAGAGCCACCAATCCTCCTGCACCCACTGTGAAAGACCCCATCAATGGAATCAGCCCTGCACAGCCATTTCCTCTGCCAGCCTCCCTCTGGGGGCAGGGGTGGCCTTCTCCTGGCTGCTCACTATATGGGTATTCAAATTCAGTGGTGCTTGTGCTGCTGTAAAACCTTAAACCAAAGCTACATGTAATAATTTCCTGTATGAACAACATTACACGAGCCATCCATGAAAAGTAAAAACTGTGATTCACATGGCAAAGAACTACTACCCTGAGAAAGCCTTATAGGATTAGATTCACAGACCATCCACGATGGCCTAAACAATGTTTATGCAGTATCAGAAATAGGCATGAGAAGAATTTGCAGTTTAGGGCCTCTATCCAGCAATCCATGCTGGCAGACCTGTAAAGGGGTTTGGACAACGTACAATGAGCGATAACAGTAAACAATGGGAGAGAAGAGAGTGAGGGTCATAACTGCAAGACCATCTGGTTGTTTCCATTTGCTGTGTACACATCTTGCTAGTCCTGCCGCTAGAAGGACAGAGAAAGTTGTCAGAGTACTGAGTTACTAACGAATAGTTGCATTTGTGTCATATACCATTACTGATATCAATAGTTGCAGCAGTATTTCAGATACTGGTTTCCACAGAAGGCCAAAGTGTGAATATTTCTGAGTGGAAACATAGAAATAATAAAAATAACTTGATACATGTGACAATTTTGTTACAAGAAGTTTTAAGCATTATTTCATGGGTTGGTGCTTTTCCTTATCCTCCAAAATTTTCTTTAAGAGTTTTTATTTCCTTTGCTGGGATCATTAGCACTTGGGTGTTCAAGCCCATAACTGGCATTCTAGGTACCATGACAAAAGAATAAATTACAATAAAATGAGAAATACTATATGATCTTTGGTAGAACATATGAGGGAGACTCGATTATTTGCAATCAGTCAATATGGATCAATATTGGATGTGTCTTTAATAAATCTCCATTCAGCTTCCAAATCAATTAAAAGAAAATAGATTAGGCAGATGCATCTTGCTCTGTGCTCTACTTGCAACCAGATGTGGGCTTTACTAAACCACATGTGGGAGTGAAAACAGAGCCAAGGGCCCTTTTCAGAGAATCACCTGCCACTTGACCATATGGTTTCAACCTTGGAGTCAGGTAGCAAGGGCATTCCAGCCTTCTGCAATCTGCAAGCTGACCGAGTGGGAGACATACTCAGAGATGCTATGAACTATCCAGGAGTGACAGATCCAGAGCTGGAAGTAGAGAATGGTACCTCTCTCTCCTGAAGAGAAAAAAAAAAAATCTTAGATTTGAGCATCTCCCCACTTAAACTAGCGTAGTTTGACAATAACTCCAGAAAGGTCAAGAGCGTAAAACTGCAGGAAATAAAAGATTCAAGCCTGAGGTTTGTTTGAACATTCTCCATCTGAATTCTGACGAGGCTGCTCCCTAGTTTAGGTACCCAGAAAACTTCTTCCAATCTATAAAAAGAAGAAAGGGGAAACTTTGAGCTGCTCAGGAGATAAATCCCACTTTCCATACCACTATTTTAGCAGAGGATGTAAAGCAGACTGCCAGGGAGCTCGAGGGGCTTTCTTTCCTGCCGCTCATTTTTCATCACCAATCCTGAACAGACCCCAAAACTCAGACTAATTAAAGACAAATAATTAAGCACATTCAGACTGAGAACGTTGGCAGACTCCCACTGTATTGTGAGACCACCTTGGCACTTAAATGGTTAGGGACTATATCCCACAACATCATGCTCATCTCATTGTGGTAGAGAGCTCTTGAGAATGTTATTAGCTGGGTGTTCGCCTTGCCGTTTTTCCACATGAGGCAGATGGGTAATTACGAAGCTAATAGTCTGATTGAGAGAAATCAGATGCAGTGGTTTGCCCAATTAGATGATACATTAGCTTCCTTCTTTGTAAGCAGCTAATGTGTGAAGCAAAGTGGTATTTTTGAGGGTCAGAATCCTTAAACAAGTGCCGAGTTGCAGATTATTGTGTCTCTCTTTTTTTTTCTAATGGAGGAAAAGTGCTAAGTCTTCATTACTAAAAGCATAGAAAATGCAAATCAGGCTCTGAAACAAAAGAGTGAAGGGACAGGCGAGAATATTTGGTGTCCAATGTGTCAACCTACAACATCAATTACATTGAAATGCAATGCATGGGAGCCTAATCAAGGATAGTATAATTGTAATAATTGCATGCTTTTGTTGGAGAGCTGCTGCCATTGTTATTGTCAACCATTTGTTTTTCTCTATTGTTTAAGGGGAAAGTATTTAAAATATATATATGTGTGTATGTGCATATGTAACTGGTTATAAATGACTGTGAGACCAGCATAGGTAGAAAGAAGGCTGTCTTACTGCACACAGAATGTATTAAGTCTTTCTTATTCCTGTTCTTCAGATGAGGGAAAAACCAAGAGCCTAAACTCTGTGAAGGCAGGTAACACCCAAAATGAGAAATGGTCACTGACTTACAATCTGTGCCAAACAATGAGAGTTACTTTCCCTTCTGCTGACGCGTCTCCTGGTCCAGGGAAGCAAGTTACTCCCAGTGACTGGCAAGTCCTGAAGTAAGCCAGTAGTAAATCATCCAAACAATCCCCAAGACACCTTCAGTCTGCCTTCTTACTTCAGAATAAAAAGCTAAGATGTCAAAATAAACAGTTCCTTTCTTGTTATATTTCCTCCAGAGCTGCAATCTGTTTCTGCCATTTAAAAGGATATTTAAATATCTACAATCTTGACTAAGGCATTCAAGATAAATGAACATAAAGGAGAGTACTGCATGAAGAAAAAACAAAAAACCCACAAAACACAAAAAGACAGCATGAGTTTACTCAAGATCTTGTTAAGGGAGAAAGAGGGAATAAAGCCTCCCATAAACAAATCAATGATATTTTCTGTACCCTGAAGTTGGGCTGGAAATTCTTCTTACAGCAAAGTGCTCAACATTCAGATCAAATGAGAGGTTTATTTTCTCTCATCACTTAGACTTGCCAATAGGTTGAAACAGAGGCACAATAGAAATGGGCTAAAACATTTAACATAGCTGTTAAATCTCATTCTCCACAGCTAAAAAGGAACAATGTTGTACCGTCTTTACTGAGAATACACTCTCCTGCCATAGGAGGCTTTTCATGTATCTCTAACAATCCTGTACATACTCCAAAACTCACACTAATTAAAAGCAAATAATCAAATACATTCAATTTGAAAAGTTGGCAAACTCGCTTGTATTATTGTGTTAGCACCTTGGCATCAAAATGATCACATCGTGCTAATCTCATTGTGCAGGAGAGCTCTTGAGCATGTTATTCAGTAGGTCTGCTCCCTGCTCCCCACCTCCCAGACCCATACCATCCTCCTCCACTACCAGCACTCTTTAACTAGATAAAGAAATGAAAATACAAGCAAAGAGAAGCAAAGCCAGGACAGTATTTTCATCATATTTCACTCAGAGTCAACCAGAAATTGTGCTACCTTTTAGAGAGATTTCCTTTCATCCCAGTTTCAGTTCATCTCCACAGATACAGCTGGTAAACGGAGAGATGCTTTGAAATATACTAAGCAGGCTGCATTTGTTTCTCACTAGCTCTCATATAACATTGCTGTAGTAGCCAAGTACTTTGTACAATAATATAACAATGTGAAGAGCATAAATTCAATAAACAAAAGACTACTAGACTGAGCAGCTTATGACCAACCAGATGAAGAAATGCAGAAGAAAGCATCTTAGGATTTCTTTTCTTTGAGAATTATATTTTACAGATAAGATTTCTTTCTGTTTGCTGTGTGATAAAAGCAAAGCTGTCTTTGCTAATAGCAAGATAATACAAATTAAAAAATAATGGTTTTTTTCATACACAGTGCAAAAGAAGACTTTGTTTTCTTAACAGGCTTAATTTATACAGAGAAAAATATCTCTGTATTAACATGCTTGCCCTCTTGGTAGGAGGCCACCACTTTCTAAAAGACATGGTATATTGTAAACTTAGAATGGAGGATATTATAGAAAGGCCACTATTTTTATGGCTGATAAAAGGTGCACAGGACAGCTTACACATCTGGCATTATTGAAGCATTAGGTCTCTCTGGGGACTATGTTTTAATGTTCTTAAGTCTTTCATACACAGGCCTGAACATCTACCTGTAGCTAATGACAAACACCATACAGATGCCCATTTGTGCACTGTTAAGAAGTAAGTTTAGTTTTCTGCAACTGTCTGGGAGGAACTTTTCCCTAGTCAAACAAATCAAGACTGAACAAACTTTAATGAATAAAGATGTATTCATTTCAGTATTCATAACCACCGTATTTTTTGCAACTGCATTGTGTACCACAGTAGCCATGACCAAGGTCTGTGTATGACCATGAGCCAGGGTAGGTATGACCATTCAGCACCAGATTTTCTTCCTTGATGGAAAGATGGCTAGAATCTACATGTTCCTCCCAACACCATCCAGTTCTAGGCTAAGGGAGCATTATCCTGTCCCAGGAGTTTTTGTCTGGGTTCTTGTGTCTGTGCTTGGATATGTATTTTGTTATTAAACATATGATCCTTTTCATTCCCTTCCAACTTGAGGTATTCTATGATGCAGTCTGCTATCCTCCATTCAGCACTTGCTGTGCATGTGGTGTATTTTTGCCTGAGTTCCAGAATCTCTTCTGAGAGAGGACTGCATCTAAAGAACTGTACGCTAAACGTCTGTGTCAGAAGAAATACAGATTTTCTTAATGTCTTCACATTTATTTGATAAAAACATATTAAAAATAGGCAAGTGTTCGTGTTGCAGAAGTGCAATGCTACAGACCACAGCATTTCATGAGGGAAAAGGAAAAAGAATAAACAAAACAGAAAAAACAACCAACCAACCATCAAAACACGAAAAGGAGTCACTGAAAGACCTTTGTGACAGGACTGGAACTTTTATCACAAAGACACCCACAAGAGAAGATGATACACTAATAGATTCTTTAACTGGGAAGGGGGCTACATAAGAAAGTTCTATTTATTTTTGACCTTCAAGACAGTTCCTGATTGACCATTTGCATTTTATGACCATATAATGAAGTAAGCCCATACAGCTTATAAAAAAGGCCTCTTTTAAAACAAGAGCAAAACAAAAAGTGTTGAAAAGTCAGTCCACTGAATAGTCCCTGACCTTCATGCAGGTGATCGTACCGTGTCACCTCATATACTCAATCCCTGCTAGCAGGGTCTGAGGACTAACCAGAAGACTACAGACAGACCTACATATAGCAGGCTCATGGAGGTAAATCCAGACTCATTCTTCATGGCAGCAAAGAGTGCCAAAATTGTCCCAGGTCAGCATGGTGAAGAAACACAGCTTCCATATACCCCGCTCCTCTAAACAGAGCTTTTAGGCAACAAGAAACCTGACCTTAAAACACACATTAATCGTCCTGTTAATTTCAGCAGATTTAAATCAGACACCATATACAGAAAGACCAGAAGAGGTATACTGATCTTATTTACATTGACTACTATTACATACTCCTACTACAAGAAATCTATTTGGTTCATAGAGTTTGCAGTTAGATCTTGCTAAAAAGAAAACTGTAATTCTCAACAAATCAGTAGTTATTTGACTGAGCAAGTTTTACTTCAAGTTGTTCCTAACTTTCTGTCTGTCACAAAGAAAAGTTGATCAGGTAGCACAAGAAATATCAACAGCACTGCCCAAACTTGGAAAGCCGTCAGTCTCTGCAGGCTCCCATTGATACTACCAGGAGAAATGCTTGTAGACATCAGGATAGCATATGGCCACTGAAATCAATATTGGTTTGCAGCTTGACATATGGATGGATAGATACCACAGAGAGATTGAAATAAATATGACAAACTAAGTCATACAAAGAAAAACATGTATGCACAATCACACTCAAACAGATGCTTTGGCTGAAATAGGTGATTTAGAAGAACACATTGTAGATCTGAGAAATGAAAAAATTAATCTAAAATTTACAGTAGCATAATGCACTTTTGCAAGCAAAACTGAAGTAGGATTCAGATAAACTCCTCAGGGACAGTGCTAAGAGAAGATACTGATGAAGAAGTTGTTAATGAACCTGATGTAGATTTATCAGAAAATCAAACAGAATACTTCACTCCCCCAGCTTCCATATCAATTGGAACAGAGAGCTTAAAAAAAAAAAAATTAAAACACAACCACAAACAACCCATAGCATAAAAGAGAAGGAGAAGGTGGATTTCTCCTAGACATTAAAACAGGCTGATGCAAACACTAGAATCTTGTTTGTGGTTTAACACATTACCCCAGAGATCTGAAAGCAAAATCTGGACTTAAGGAAGAAAATCCTCATTTAGCAAAGAGAGCACTGTAATAGCTATGTGTGAAAGTTCTTCCAGCACTGCTTTCTGCTTGCCACATGGCCAACTTCACTCATATTAATAGCAACTACTGAGCAAAGCCTCAGCATTTTGAAAGAGGGAGAGACAAAGAAAAATGCAAAAGTTTCCTCAGCAAGCATGGCCTAAGGAACATCCAATTGCCAGTTTACACTGATACTTCATCTTTGTCTGATATTAATAAAACCATGATGAAATATCAAACCCAGAAAAATTGGAATAACCTCCATACTTCAGCCACATTTTTACTTTCATACCATGTAAACTTTTCCAGGGTCTGATGTTGCAGATCTAGTGACCATCAGGAGAAATCCTAGGATCTTTCTATAGACTCCTAAGGTTCAGGTGCTAGCAGAAATGCCCTGCTTCTGTTCCATACGTACACAGACACAACCCCATAGAGAACTTCCACCCCAGCCCACAAGAAACACTCCTCACTTGTGCTTAGCCCTGAAATGCAAAGTAAGGGGAGGGTGTTTCTGGTTTCCAGGGAAAATAGATATGAACTATTCACTCAGGCTCAGAATAACATAAATTTACCCTAACAGGAGAGAACTTTTTACCTACCTTGTTTCCAGGGATTCAGAAGACTGCTTGCTGTCAGCTGAGTCAGAAAACGGATTACTGCATCCCTCTAAAATCCAAATGTCTATATTTACAACAGGTGATACCATTTACCTGAAACAGGTTGCCTCACACTTTTCCCCAGTAACACATCACTTGGACCAGCCCTTAGGACAACCCTGCTTAACACAGGGTGGAGTGCAATCAGCACCCACAGCCACTGAAGCAAGGAGATTCCCTGCTACAGATAAAAGTCCTTATACTTGTTGGCATCACCTACTCGGCAGCATCTGAGACTAGCCCAGCTCCTATGTCCTGTTTATCCTACCCACCATCTTTTAGCTGGAAGACTCCTTGGCCAGGGCTTTCAAGGACTCAAATTTCACATTGCAGGAAGTCCTGAAATAGAAAGAGTTCTGGAATAAAAGACCTTATGTATGTTGTATTGTGTTATATTGCTTTCTCTTTACTGTTTGATAATTACTGAAGTTGCTAATACCCAAGTATGAGTTTTCTACCTTTAGCCTCTCTCTCCCTCCTTTAGATCTTACAGTGAAAGCCAGAGTCCTGTCCATATCACAGTATAGTCTGTTGGCAAAGAGATACCTTGAACATCACAGCCAGAGAGCACTAGAAGTTCAGTGAGACTTCAGTAGGAAGAGGGGGCCTGCATCAGTTCATAAAAAGCTTTATACTGTTTATAAATGAATACTTTACCTGTAAATGGACTCAGACTAAAGAAAATCAAAATCTGATTTATTGAGATGGTAAGTACTCCAGGAACAAAGCAATCATGTCTGAAATTGCCCTGCAGAAACACACCTCAGTCCTGAGCTACCAGAGCAAACTTTAATGCCTCCACATCGCTGTGATTTTCCTAAAAAATTCCTGTTGCTGTTACTGCTGCCAGGAGCTCTAGTGTAGACGAGACGTTCATCATTGCCAACATTTTTATGAATATGTCTTCTAGTCTTTCTGTTTTCCAGGTTGGATGACGTTGTTTTGCTTATTCATCACTTTTACTTCTGGAAGCTGTGCTTGTACCTATTTAGTAACAGTAGGAAACTTTAATGTAGAAAAAGGCTGCTCTGCTGCAATATCTGCTTAGCCCTTGGCCTCTCTGATGAGAGCATCATCAAAGATGGCAGCTGAAGTAATGTGTAGATTAAAAATTGAACCGAGGACCACCCATTCATTCACCTGCCTCAATGAATAACCTTCACACAGTGTAATACATTTCAGGCTCACAAGAAGGCTAAACCAGATATGGCTCCATAATCCATCCCTAAATATCCATGTCCTGAGAAAAGTAAACAGAAAATCTTTGCATCGGCGTGATTATTCCCTTTAAGAATTAAGCAGAAACTGTAAGGTGGTGTGTGAAAATCAACAAAAACTAGCAGTGGTGCCATTTGAATCCAGATTGTAGTTATATTTTTTATAGGATTTGAGAATTTTTCACTTTTAAGCTTGGCAAATAAAAAAAATAATTTACCAAGGTAAAGAACAGCTATGTTCAGTGAGCACTGAAGCCTGGTAAATATTCAGATTTTAATGGCATCCACTTCTATTTTGTTCACTGAATTATTGGGCTGACCTTAAATTAGAGATCTGGATGGAGCTGAATTGAATATTGTGAAGATGAGTGTAATTACCTTGCTTCCCTTTATTCTAATTCTTTTTTTTTTTTTTTTTAATTCTTCATCTGTGTGAGAAACTGAATGTCAGAGTGCTTGTGGATTTATACTTACAGTAGCAGAGAGCAAAACTGATAGGCCAGATACTGGCACAGGAAAGATATATCTGCATTGCGGTCAGGGGTATGACTGCAGAACCTTCCTGCCTTCCTTTTAGTGAGAGAGCTGTAGTTGTATATACTGTCCAGGCTTGAACATATGCCAAATAAAACTGCCAGGGTTCTGGCACCTGCAAATAAAGCCCCTGCCTTCCCAGCACTTTCATCCAAAACAGATATACCTAAGGCTAACTCAAGTGTATCTGCCCACCTCAACCAACAGCACAGGCACGACTTTGGGCTGCTTCTGGTCTGAAGCCCCTTCACTGGCCCCGGGGAGGTGACCCTTGCAAGCAAACAAGTGTGTTCTCTCATCAGCTGCTCCACAGAGCCAGCCTGGCCTATGCCAGGAATAAGGATGAAGCCACCTATGCTCAGCACCACAGGAATCCTACCACAGGCCACCTTTATTCTACTACCACTATGGTAGGCTTGCCTTATGACTGACTAATGGATCTGAAGATCTGGACAAATAAATGTGTATCAGACTTAAGTGTTTTTATCACCCTGTACTTGAGCCTTAGTTTCACCGCTTACAGTCAATATCTCTTTATACCCTCTAATTTACTTCAAAAACTTTCTGAGGTAATTTTCAGATATCTTCAGACTTTCAAATATTTCTGGATCTCCTCTTACAATTAGTACTGTCTGGTTTCTAAGTAGTTAGTTGCTGACATCTCTCACAATTACTTTTCTTCAACCCACCTCATTTTGTGGAGATATAACTCAATACTGTTTGGTAAGTCATCAAGTAACAACAGCCTTCTCTAGTTAGTCAGTGAAGCTCAGAGTCACTAGTATGTATATAGATGCCTCACAGAAGTAGAGAGACTCCCATCTGGTTAATGAAAATCTATGCAGCAGACAAAAAGGAGGAAGGCTAACAGGAGCTCTTGATAGCCCTGAGAAAATGTGCAATTGCCCTAGCTGTGTTTGATGGTAAATGTCACATCTCATGTCAGAGCCTGCCTAGATAAATTACCCCTGAAGACCATATTGCCTCAGAAGTTAAGTATTAACAGCTGCATGCATGTCATTAACCCCTCACCTGCCACACAACTTTGTACTTGCCAAAAGCCAAATACTTTAAAGGAGGGTTGACTGACTTCAGAGTGTGGGGGTAAAAAAGCTGCAGGACATACAATGTACAGTAAAGAGTACCCATGTATGTGTGTCCTTTTGTAGGACATTTGTGATGATGGTACTGAGTATTTCAGCAGTTTCAGCTGATTTGAAGGATAAGACTCCTATTCATCTGCTCAGCTGAATGACAGACTTACATGTTCTCCCAGCTATTTTATAATGATGTTTAAGTAGATCACTTTATCATAATACTGATGGTATAAGAATATTTGTCTACATTGTCTTAATTGTTTCTCGGCTGTATGCATTTTTTTATCAAGTAAACTTGAGAATCATATCTTGACCCATTGTGATTGAGATAAGCATACAGAGACAGTGTGAGTAGGAAGGCTCAGTTACAGTATAAAGGGCAAATCTGCAAAACAGTTGTACTGCCCAAAAAAGAGCCATTTGGAAAACAAAGAACTTCATCATCCTAACCTTCAGCATGAACCCATATTTAGTCCATGGACAGCAAATTCAATACTGAAAGCAGCCTAGAGAAGGGCATTGAGCTCATAATGCCTAATGTAAAAATATAGAAATATCCCTATCAACTCCAACCTGAGAAAATGGTGTCATAACTTAATGCCAGCATAACAGACCATGTGCAGGATTTTCTCTTTTAGCCTTCCTGTGATGTCTAACACTTCACAATCACATTCCTAAAAGCAAATATTTCTTCTGCATGTTATTCTACAGAAATTTTTTAAAAGTTGGCTGGATAAGGGCCATGGCCATAAACTTTGATCCACAAATTAATTCACCATAAATGTGAAAGGGTATCGGAGAGATTTACACTAACTTACAAGTCTAACTTCAGGTGTCCACACTTAAGGCCCTGTATTATCAAGAGAAATGTGAAACAGGCTTTTCCAGAAGACCACTCAAAGAAGTAAACTCCAATGTTCCACAATTAACTTAACTTTTTCCAAAGTTTTGGATCTGTGTTTCCTCTTACCATTTTTAGACTGCATTTTAAAAATTAAAAAAAACCCCACAAAACAAAAAACAGAGAGAAATAAAGAAAATGGTGAACTGTAGAAAATGTACCTTTTCAATTGAAATTATATTTCAATTTCAGTGAAGTCAAAGAAAAATAACCATTAATACTGACTAGCAATTAATTAAAGGTATTTTCCTATGATAACTGTGGTCTTCAGTAAATATATAAATACATATATACACATGGCTGGAACTTTGTATTACAGCTTCATGTAATAGAAGGCATTCAAAGAATCCATTGAAATACAGTTAAATCCAAACTAGCATATGGAACAATCAGAACAACTGGTCTCATACCCCAAAATGCAGAAAAGCAGTGAAATAAGACAGAATTTTTAGCCTTGTTAAACAGAAGAATAATGGAAAATCACAAATCTTTTAGTCATGGAATGTTAAAAAAAGCAGAAAGGAAAAGTTCATTATAACTATGCAACAAAGCAAAAGTCATCTTACAACAGTAATGACATTGGTACCTGAGTTTTGAAGTTATACGAAAGTCATTCCTTCCACAAATCCTACTAAGTTGTCTAGATTTGAAAGCCATGGCCCCTGTACATGCTCTCCAGTGTGTAACATCTAATAGCACTCAGGCCATATGGGAAAGATTTGGATTGATACTTCAGAGTTCATGTGTTCAGAACAGCGTTCCTGGTCTCCCTGATTCACACTTGTACTTTCCTCTAGTATTATCTCATACAAAGTCCATGTCATCTCTCTCAAATTAAATGACCTAGCACGGGACTATTTTGGTGTAGTGTGATAGCATCATTAGATAAGGATGAGTTCAACATGTTAATATCTCTTCCTAATACTCTGCATAAATAAAACCATAGCCTGATCTGAACAAGAGGAGATAAGTCACTAATGAGGGAATAAATTCTACTGTCAGAGAAGAAAGAGAAAATAAGTGGACCTTCACTGACCTCAGAATACCTAAGACAACAGCAAGCTTCAGGACATTGCCACATAAAAGAGGTGGAGAAACTGTCTGTGTAAAATCTAAGCATACTGTTGAGCTCCACACAGTCAAACACAAATCAACAAAACACACTCTGTCATTGCCCAAGATAGAAAAAAACCTGCTAGCATAATGTCTAGAGAACATACTGTGCAAGACAATACAGACAGCACAGACTGAGCTATGGAGGGAAGGCGGGGACCAAAGAAGAACTGGGAAAGTAGTATTTTATCTAAGCCAATCTTTTTTTTGAAAACTCAGCCCACAGAAACTTTATTAACATAACCAGAGAGCTGTAGTCAGATACGTGACAATATTGCCTCTCTCCAGGGAAACAATGTCACATGTCTGCTGAAGCACAGGCAGACACTGGTCCCAGTGAACCAGGTGGGAGGGTTAGTGGTGTATACCCACACAAGCTACAGACACTGCTTCTCTCTGCATGGAAACCAGGGCAGTGAGGCAGAGGCGATGCCCCAAGGTGTGGCTGCAAGACGGAGTCAAGATGTAATCAAAGCTTCACACTGTGAGGGAATTAGCCCTAGGCCCAGTAAGAGAAAGCCTGACTACCATACTATATCCTACAATACAATATCATACATTATTCCTCAATAAGCAGCTCCCTCCTTTACTTCAGTGTAGTGAGCTTCAGAAGGATACATCAGTGTCAACACACTTGTTGCACTAGTAACTCATCCAGATATGACATGCCAAGCAGAGTCTGACTGGAAGATTGTGACCCACATTTTCAATATTCTTCTACTTAGCACAGAAAGAGGCACAAAGATACTGCCTTACTCTATTCTGTTTCAAATAAATAGCTGGGACCTGGAAAGTCTTCTTGGGCTGCCCTAAAGCTCTGCTGCTTGGATCTTGCAGAGGGTTCATGGAAGAATCATCAGACCTAACTGATGCAGCAGTAAATGCTCAAAACTGGTGTGTGAATGTCAGAAGCAAATACAACTCAAAGAACATGCACAAAAATTATGCATAAAACCTTGTCATTTTGCACCATTATTTCCCTCAAATTCTACTACAAGCTTTTGAAACATAAGATTACTCCATTTAACATAATAAAATTGTTCCATACTCAAAGCTATTATTATTAATGGAACTGAACATGCTCAGCTATGTCAGATCTCTAAGCACTCAGTGGAGAAATACCCATTTCCAGCAAGACCCACAAAAAAGAAAATAGTGTCAGATGTAATTCTTCCAACTCAAAGAAGCAATTGCACACTTTACCATCTTTTCTAATTCCCATTTAGAAATTAATGGAGAGGCTTTTAATAGATTATTTTTGTCTTTTTCTAGAGCAAAACAGGAAATTACTAATGAACTGACTTTATTAGCAAAATGTACAGGAAAATGTTGGAAAAAGCTGTATTTCATGTTCTTCATCCTCCTTGAATGGCAGACCTGGGTATGAGCAGCAGAACAACTTCTGTCCAGATGAACAGCATTCACCATAAGATAAAAAAATATATTATATACTGCTTCCCCATAAGATGACCTGCAAGTTTGCAGTCTTGTAGTGCTCATATACTCAAACTCAAGGATCTGCCTCAAGCATCTGAAACAAAATGTATGCTACATAATGACAGATCCTATTTGAGGACAGGATCTAGGTTTTACAGCAAAAATTCATTGTGTGACATTTTGTACAAGGCTGAAGATGCAGTCTGGGATGAAAAGACTTCCTTCTGAATCCAAGACACAGCAGTTCTCTCTGAGAGTGTGCTGTTCATCTGAGCCCTTCTTGCCTAGACAGTACATCTGGGCCATCAGTAGTTTCAACTAAAGATTTCAGGGAGTGGCTTTCTATAGATCTGGGCTTCATTTGCAAGATCTGGATCCTCAATCTGCAGGTGAGATTTCTAAGTAAATGTAAGCACCAAATTGTAACAAAGTTTGTTCTGTAAATCCCTATGAAAATGCAGTCACAAATGCTTCACTGTATCTATCGTTAGCCCCACAATTCTCTCTATTGATGGGACATGCAGAAAGACACGATTCTTCACAGTATTTCTGGCTTATTTCTATAATGCTAAGGCACCAGCTTCTCTTACTAGCTTCAGGATTTCTCAGAGTATCAGAAAGGCTTTATTACCAAGCAGCAATCTTTAAAAAATAGCTTTTGATAACTATTTTGTCAACAGATTTTAATTGCAATGGCTAAAAGATGGTTGACTGCTAAGAAAATTGGTCAACCTAGAATGTATTTCTAATACACGTACCTATTCAGACCTCCATTGTGCAGCTGAAGCCTGCATTGCAACCATCCAAGCTGGCTATCCCGTGGCCCCTGGAACATTTAAAGAGTACCCACAGCTCGTCCACAAGACCAGACTGACACCTTGCAGTATGAAATATGGACATCTGCAAAGCTGGCTACAATCTTTATTTCCTTCTCTGCCATTCCATGCCACACTGAACATACAGGAAGGCAAGTTGAAGACTTTGTAGGTGAAACTCACATTTGTCAGTTGGACAGCTTTCTGCCCCAACTACAGATTAAGGGGCAATTTTTTTTGACTTCTTAAAACACTGCATGATAAACTGAAATGCCTGTAAAGAACCTGCTATGGTCCAGTGGATTCACACAGTGATCTGAATTATTTTCAGCATTAACCTGTGTTATCACGGTGGAATTATTGGGGTGAGAGTGAGTTCACACTCCTCGTTGCCTTTGTTTCCAATGGTCATTGATATCAAAAGCCATCCTGCATCTGCTGCAAAAATAAATAGTGTCACTGCTGTATTAGGCATATTTAAGCTATCTAAATAGGTATTAGATGGAATCAAATAGGTAATAGATGGAATCAAAGCCTAAATGCTAGACAGTCCATTTCACTGATTTGGTCAAAGAGCAAGTTTTGTGTGTCTGAAACCTTGCCTATTATTTTCTATTATATCAGCTCACCTAATAAAGTTAACACCTCTCCCACAAATCTCTCAGTCCTCCCTAATATTCTTAGACTATCACAGATATGTCTATACTTCATGTCTTTTAAACTATTATACTCCTTCCATTTCAAATAAAACCTAAATAAATAATAGAAAATAACCTGCTCTTGTTGTGCTAATAGACCATATTCTGAGCTGATTAACAACTTTTTATAAATTGAATGGCAGAAAAGTTACATCACAGTAAAAGAGGGGAATATAGTGTTCTCAACCAAGCTTGAGCCAGCAAAGCCAGTAAATGCTGAAAGTCTTATAAACAGCAAGGGTAGGTGAAAGGATTAGCTTTAGCTTTCTGATGTTAATTGGGAGATATCTTTCTCATTTAGTGATGGCAACTCACACCATTAAAGTGACGTTCATTGTTTTAAAGTAGAAAGCTGAGATTGACAAGCAAAATGTGTTATGTGAAAGCCAGGTTATTTCCATTAATGGGTTTGCACCAGCACAGTGTTTAGAGTTTGGGAGTTAGCTTTTTTTGTATATGTTCACCTGGCTTTAAATGTAGCCAGACATACTCAATTTCTGTGATTTCCTAATCTGCCTCCAGTTGTAAGAACTGCAGCAAATCCTGGCTCTAAATAGAGATATTTAAGAAATCATTGAATCTCTACCTCTGCTTTCCTATATCTTATGACGTTTGTTTCTGCAGTGAGGGGAGAGGGTTGTACCCAGCTGCACTCCCAGGTTCTCTCAATCACATCTATCTCCTTGCACATCAGATTATTTCTGCCAAGCTGGTTATATTTTTTTCCAAGCAGACCCTAACTATCAGGGAGGTATAACACTCTGTTCCTTTACCATCAGCTTTGTTTTCAAACATACAATGGTTTGGCATGACTCCAGTCACCACCAGGTGATTTTTGGCCCTTGCCCTTTTTATTATCTGGTATCTCTTAGGGAACCACAGATGAAACCAATAGAAAAGGAGAGAAAAAGGAAAAGCAGGGAAAAAAAGAAAGCTTCTCCTTTGCTTTCCTGGTAACATGACATCTTGCCCTCTTGCATTATATATTTTTGTCCAGCTGATGCTTTGTCCTAGTGAAATCGTGGTTCTGGTATTAGCTCCAAATGGTAGGCAGGCATTTTCATTAAAAACAATTACTATTTCCAAACAGGAGCTGGTTCCTCAGTTCCAGCCATTCTTGCTGTAAAACGTTCAGCTGAGAAGAGCAGATTGTTCCTGCTGAAAATGAATGGAATCTGGCAAGAAAATCTCATGTTTTTCCAATCCTAGTTTTTTACAAAGAAAACACTGGGATCTTGTTGAAAAATTACAATTGTTTTGGTGGGTACATTATTTTTCTCAGCTGAACAATTTCCAGCTACAGGAGACAAGTTTTGTGCATACGCATAATGAATACGCATGTGAATGTATATGTATATATCTACACATATGCACAAGTTTTTGTATAGAATTGCTATGTAGAAAATTATTAATAAGTCAAGGAAGAGTAAAAACATTTTTCTTATTAAAAAGTATTTATGCAAATTGATTTTTTTAAACAGCTTCCACATTATGAACCTTCAAAAGAAAGTCAATGAGTAAAGTACTATATCGGAATAACAGCTAGCTTCACTTTTAATACTAGGAGAAGAAAGAGGCCAAGGTGACTGAACTGTTTATCTCAATAACTTAAAAACATTGTCAGACTGAATTATTCTGACAAAAATATCAAAGGAGAGAAAACAGAAGACACTATTACATTCATGAAAGAAACAAGCCACAGAGGTCCACATATTGATCACTCATATGGATGCTGCCATTTGGTAATAAGTGATTTTGTTTTCCTCAGACAAAAATAGATAATAGGTCAGGCTGACCTTGTGTCCATATAGAGGTGGAAACACCTCCTTCTACTTTACTCCCTTTCAGATGGAGCATTCATCCTGGACAGTGAGGTGGGATGCTGCTGTGTCTTGTGTCTGCAGCACTTTGAGAGTTTAAGGTCACTCCCCAGGTAAAGTTATTATATTATATAATCTAAAGCCCTTATATTAGCAACAATGCATCTCAGCCTTCAAGGGAACCTCCTCTGTCAGGTCCTGACCTTCTGCACCAACAAATGAGCAGAATTCAGACCCTTTAGCTGTGACATCTCCATCCACAACCTTCAAGACCATTCAATTGCCTTGACCTGCACCTGACAATCAAACCCAGAATTGGGCAGGAAAAGGAGAGAATAAAACTTTCTCTATGTGCAGCAATGTAATACTGTAGCATAGACCCCACCAAGCTGATGAGCTCAAGGATATGATGCCCAGCCCTCTGATGCACTTCAATCTCAGCTGCCAAATGTAACAAGTAATACAAACCCCCTTGAATTTCCTGAAGCTGATAAGTTGAGTTCCTGGTGAAGCCAATTGGAAGTCACTGATTTTCACTAGGATTTTGAATCACATTTTGACCTAACATCAATAAGTGACAAAGGAAATTATAATGGAAAAGATGAAAATACTACAGCAACTGCTCATTTTAAGAGTGATCACCTGATAGAAAAAGGAAAAACGAGAGGCATTTCCCTTTTCTGTTGTTGCCCAGCTAACAGAATTTCTTGTCTCCCTTTCAGTTGCTCTTGCCCAGAATTTCATCATTATAACAATAAAATTATGTAAGTTTACAGCCAAAAAGAACCTCAAGAGATCTGCTGGCCCAGCTCCTTGCAGCCAGGCAGGATCAACTATATCTAGATCTTCTCTGATGGATAGCTGTTCAACTTGGACTTAAAAACCTTCACAGATGAGTCCAAAACATCCCTTGTGAGTTTACTGTTTCAATTGTTTGTCCTGGAAATTAGCCTGCAGATCTACCCACTCAGCAGAAAACCTATGAAGTGTAGCATCACGTCTGCCCTCTCTGCTGTCTTCTGGTCTCAGCACTCTCCTCCATCTAAGCCCTAAGACCTCCCTGTGTGCACAGGGATCAGCAGCTTCACACTGTAGGGTTATGGTGCACTTACTGCTGTCCCAGCCTTAAGATCCCAGCTGCCTTGCATTGTAGTAGGGCTGTACTTTCATTGTTCTGATATGGGATTTCACAGTCAGAATTGAATGGCACAAAGTACATTGAACAAGTTCACTCTTCTTCTCATTACTTAACGTAATTTAAAATCAGACACTAAATAAGGTGTCAGCAGGCTTCCCACAAGGATCTAGTTGTTAAGTCTTTATTGTTGTGTTTGCTTTGAAGTCAAGAGGAAAATAATTCTTGTTTGCCAATTTATAATTCAAAAAATGCCAGAAGAATCTTCTTGAAAACAAACAAGATGCAAAAGAAATACTGGCATCAAAGTGGTGCAGTCTGTGAATTATGGAGTTATGGAATCATTTTGAAAGTAAATGGTACGATACATAAATGTTCTTAAAATGCTTTCTCTAAATAAGACTAGATTTCTTCCACAGAAAGGGAGACACAGATTAGAGGTATCAAATGTTGTTTATGGTCAGCCATCAAAGACTGTTCACTCTGTACATGAAGAACTATATCATAAAAATGAGCGGAAACCTCCTCTTTTTGTAAAACACAGCTGAGCCCAAAGTCCTGCAACTTATACTTGCATAACAAAAACTACTTCTGTTACTTGCAAATCAAGAAGCCTGCCTTTGTCAGCCATTTGCACATGTAAGAGATCCAGAGTATGTATTGCTCAAATCAGTCAGTCATTTTATTTTAGAAGAAATTAAAGCTCTGATCCCCACTGAAGGAGTCTATTTGTGTTGTTCCAGCAACATTTTATATTTTCACTTTGGTTTTGCCTGATTTATACCATTCTCCAATGATTTAGCCCAGCAGCATCCATTTTAGAGAAAAACAAAATATAGCAGGGACATTAAAATTGCAGAGAGAAAGATACCAACTCCTCAGTTCAGTTGCATTCACCAGAGCACTCGCCAGTACCTCAAGCTGTACATGAACCCAGTTATGACCACTAGTGCCTTGCATTTCCATGTGGAAAGCACGTCATTGTAAATACTACTTCTGTTTTCATTGTGTGCATGTAACCACACACATATTTTTCTGTGAGCACCTAGTAGGCCTGACAGTGACTCTTAAATGTAAATGTGGAACGCATTTATCAAAGGTTGCTATTTGAAATATCATTTTGGAGCACTATCAAAAACAAGCAGACAACAAAAGCTACATTAAAGTAGGAAGAGCCTTATGTGGCTGTTGCAACACAGCTGTTGTGAGGTACCTCCCACTCTGTGAAAGGGCACTGAGCTCACAGCACAAGAACATGCCACTAACTATCAACCTATCCCACCAGCAGACCTCACAGCAACAGTCTGAGAGACTCAGCATGTGTCAGCAACTGTGTGAGAACACCAGGATCAGCAAAGATGGAACATAAGGAAAAGGTCTTCCAACATGAATGTAAGACCTGGAGATCAAAGTTCTTCAGTTAACCTTAAGAAAATTATTTGGTTTGGGCAAACTATCAAACTCCATATAGCCATCTATCTTTGTAAGGTTCTTCTTGAGAGTAATTAGGCCATTATACCTCCATGTGCACACAGCTCAGGTAGGTAGTGCCCTTCAGCCATATTAAGCACACAAAGGAATGAAAAGACGGTGGCCGTCTTCTAATGACCTAAACTATGGGCACATGTCCTTTTCCTGACCCAACGTTTAACACTCAGAGCCAGCTCTGCACCCTCTGGTTTTCACTTTATCTTGATCTGTGGGCTACGCAGCATGTGTGAACGCTCCCCAATTCACTCCAAGTCAAATAACCCAGCTGAAACCACAATTTCTATTTGTATAAACTAACCTGGATAATTTTCCCTTAAACAATTTAAAGAGTCGGGAAGCAGTAACCTCTGAGAAGGAGGACAGTAATTTCTTCTATTGGCACATCTAGATTCAGAGTACAATAAACCCTCTTTGGCCATAAAACTTGAAAGATCTGACAATACATGGAGCTCTTCCAGCCCATGAGCAGAAGTCTGTGTTGTTTTCCTGCAAGATACCTACAATCCTAAGCACAAATAGAAATCAGACATCACCAGTCCTGACCCCATTGAAGTCAAAGGCAGTTTTGTCATTGACTTAAACAAAACTGGGATTCACCCTAGGGTAAGGGGCATTGTGTTTTTCAGCAACCACCCATGTGGAAATTTTGCTTAGATGACTGACTGCCTGGAAGGCAGCAATGCTAGGCCACAAAATACTAGAAATGTTTGTGTTAACCCACATACTCCAGCATTTGAAACTGCAGATATCAGAGTACACTCTTGTCCTCTAGAAAGAGTATGTTCCTATACCCTTGACTTTACTCCACCTGCTGTACCTAACCTGTTGTTCAGCTGTGCTACTGGGTCTGACTGTTTATCAGGAAACATCAGAGAGGTTTTATGTTCTCACATTGTAAATAATGTGACAGACCTTGAAAATATAATATGTCTTTTTATAGCTACTGTATGCATTGTGAATGAAAACAAGTCCTGAAAATAGAGTTGAAAATAGGCTATTACATTCACACTTTATGTTCACTCAAATTCTGATTTAAAAATCCACTTTTAATGTATGTTCGGAGCATAGGGAAATGGATAAAATCCTAGGAAGCAGGAGTCTAAAAAAAAAAAACAACCCACAACTAAATCATGACTAGGAAATTCCTGAACTAATTTCACAAATTCATCTGGTACTTAGGCTTCAGGCTGAATACTTTTCTGAGCTCAAAAGAACAAACATACATATGCAAGAGTATTTCAGAAATGCATCTCTGAGCTGTGGGTCTGAACCAAAGTTCTCATAATTACAGAAATGCAACGAAATTCCTTGGCAAGATTGCGTGCTTGGGCATTGGCTTTTCAGTATAAGGAGTCCCACACTTGGTAACAGATGCATATAAATTTGTACATATGCAGATATGGTTTGATATTAAAACGGCCATGAAAATGCGTACTGTGTAAAGTCTAAAACCACATTTCAGTACAATAATGGTTATGCTTAGCTGAGATGCTTTTACCTGCTCCAATTAGAGAGGAAGTCATAAAAAAAAAAAAAAGAAAAAAAAAATAGAGATGGAAGCAAAACATCACAAAATGCAGAAGGGTTGTTAAAAAGGAGGAAAGACAAGAGAGTGATCCAAATTTCAGGCTTTGCCTCTTGGGCTTCTTTCTAGTTCAGAAGCATCCACAAAATCTTCCACAAGGTGGTCTGCTTCTTTCAGTTTCACAAGTCTAGATATTAAAGCAGGTATCACAGGTGAAAGGGTGCCTCACAAAATTTCCACCATTTCCTGCTTCTCCCATCTGCAATGGGTTCTTTTAAAGCACTTGCGTGCTTCCATTTCTGGACCAAGCCACAAGAAGGCAGTTCAGACATCAAAAAAGTTAAATCTACTGTAGCAGCTGGAAGTGAGCAGCCCACTCTGCATAAGATGTAGCGGATGCTAAATTTTATGGTTCTGAAGTGAGACAAAAAGTGCTTTGAGGATAGAAAATTAGTCTACTTCCTTTGCTGCGTCTGATGGCAGGCACTGATCTGAAGGGCAGAATTTATGGCTGTGATTGCCCCTGCGCAGTTTGTGCAAAAAGGAAGAGAAATTTCCACGGCTACACACAAGCCAGTCGTGGTCTTGTCCAGGGGAACTATCATTGGCATCAACTATACCAGCACCTTGTGCTTCTCTAGCATCATCCCTCAATGGGTCTCAGAGAGCATTACAGTTCCCAGAGAATGAAGGGATAGAGAATGACTCAACGCCTTTTCAAATGGCAAAATATTATTTTCATTTTACAGATGTGAGGCTTGGACTAAAGGAACCTGAGTGACTTTGGCCCACACAATGGGGCCAGAGGTAACTTCGGATTTTCTGAACACTATTCCTGAAGCACAGAAAGGGCCTTTCACTTTCCTCACCCCCACAAAGAATTTTTCCATCACTACACAAATCAGGGAAGATACTCTCCTACATCTCTATCCCCACTTACAAACTGCCTCTCTTTGAGGTATATTTTCTTTTCCTCTTCAGCTGCCAAAGAGCTTTCTACCTCAGTACTAGTGCCTTACAGAGCAACCGCAAAATCCTGCAGTACAACAGAGCAGAGGTTATATGGCCAAGACAACTGCTATTTTCATCAATTCTTCAGCAAACCAGCTGATCGTAAAAGCTATTCTTGACTAGCCTGCCTTTGTAACACCAGTCGCTAGGAGAACACAGCACATACTATTGGCTGTGGCCCTCACTAAAAATACACTGCATTCTTGCACAACAACAAAAACTCCCACTAGGGCCAACGGACAGCAGACTAAAAACAGTAACCAAAGGCTTTAAATTGCACAAATTACAAAGGTAGAAGAACTGAAAGCAGCATGCTACTAAAAGCCATCTGCCATCTTGGCCCGCCCATGTGTCCCTTCTCCCCAGCAGTGTTTTATATTAGTAATGATGTCTCTGTATTATGTATGACAGAGTCTCTGATGCTTTGAGCAAGCAATAACATAGATGCTCCTTCAGTCTGGTGTTTTGCATATACACACTATCTGGGGGAACAGAAGTTCTACTTTCCAGTAACTCTCTCCAGATATAGTTCAGTTGGAAGGCAATATTCACATACATATATTCTCCAAATAACACGTACATGGTGTATTATCAGGACTCCCATGCACATTTATAATACACAAAAGCACACAGAAATAAGCATGAATTCAGCCATGATGTGAATTACACGATAAAAGAGTGGGTAACATGGAAATACAGGAAGAAAATCAGCAAATCATTAGTGTGATTACAGGCCTTCTTCCAGGATATAAAACGTGGGGGGGGGTTCTTCATTATTTTTATTAGTAACTTAATGAATTTACCTGAAGCAGTGACCTATAAAGGTCTTTGAAGTCTTAGAAGAGTTTTGAAGGAAGAGGAAGATGAAGTCAGCCACGAGGATAGCCGGAAAGAAGATGCAGAGGTAGATGTGGAGAGAAGGCTGGGACACAGTAATTCTGTACAGAGAAATACCCAAGATAATTCTCAGTGATCAAGCACAAGAACAAGAAACAGTCTTCCCAGGTTAATACACCCTGTGAAAAAAATAAAGAGATGGAGTTTGATAGCCCAGGAAAGGCAGTATACGAATCTGTAAAAACTGCTAATAGGCTAACTCGGGTGTCTTCATGCAGCCCCTGTACTGAGAAAAGGCAATGATCATGGACCCGAGAAAAGACTGAGGAAAAGGTGAGAAGAACACATGTGAGTAGGCAGACCATATTATGAATCAGAGAAAAGAGCTTATCAGGAACTGGTTCAAGGGAAATGACTACTTTAGCAGCTAACCTCAGAAACCACTGGAGGGAAATTAAAAGGGTTATTGGAAAGTTGATGGAAAAGTTTATTTGCTAATTATAGGAGTTCATTTATTCAGAGCATTTTACTCTGCAATACCCACAATTTTGACTGAGGCACATTCAAAGTATGTGAATACAAAATGGTTTAGCTAGGGTTCAGTGGGTGTTCTCCCAATTTACAGTGCTTGCAGCACTCCATTACCACATGACTACAGGCATTAGTTAGTTGACCTCTGACTATCTACTCATAGAGATCTCCCCCTGCTCCAGTTACTTCCTCAGCTTTCCCAGGGGCACCTGAGGAGACTGACAGGTATCTGAGTAACTGGGAGGTTGTGTAAGGGACGTAAGATGGAGAGGAACTAGCAGAGATGAAGGAAAACAGAAAATCAAACTCTAATGGGTAAGTCAGATGTAACTGGATAACCAGCTGGTTAGCGAAGAACAAAGTCTGCAAATAACAGAAGGAAGAGATGGCCCCACGTAATAGCTGAGCCCATGTGGAACAGGAGAGTAGAATCAGCTGTCCAGGTTCAGAAAGACAACAGCAAAGGATATGTTGTAAATGCATTTTTCTTTTTTCCTGCTAGAACATTTATCACGGTTAGAGCAGACAGATGATCGCAGACGAGAATTGTTCCACAGCTGAGTTGGGGATCCCAAGCCAGTGCAATCTGTATTTCGGCACAGGATGTCATATATTAGCAGACGTTCTGATTTTCAGAGGTCCTGAGCTCCCATCATAAGTCTCACAGCTATCAAGGGCAGCTGCTTTCCCCCGAAAAGCTGTCCTGAAACATGGTGTCTAAAAGTTATTTTACTGGACTTTCACTCATGATTTGGATTCATCAGGCCTCAGCTCAGACTGCTGGACAAGAACAGCTATTTGGCTAGCACACAGTATGGGAATAAGGAGAGGCAAATCTGTTCTTAGAGGTAACATGTTTCAGGTATTCTCCCAGGAAAGCTGCTCAACTGTGTGGTGCCTTATACATGTGAAATGAGACGATCTAATTCTGACATTGCCAGGAGAATTGACTTGGGTGTATAAAGTGCAATGAGATCCTCAGAAGAAAGGACTAATTTTAAGTCCAGACAGTTGACATTTACTTGTTTTTCCCAATCTGCTGTGTCTTAGAACTCCAAATCTAAAGGGATGGGATGGAGCAGGCAACTGGCGATATCACTGTCATAATAGCGACATCATGGCACAGACAGCCCCAGCTCATAAGGCGGTAGGAAGCACACGAGTTGGTATATAAAAAAGGACTGGCAGCACAATGCAGGGTGGGGATGCCAGATTCATTGCTCACTGAAAGCTGCATTTTCAAATCCAGCATTTGCCTCATGTCTGAGTTTAAACTGATAGTTATAGGAAGAAAAAAAGCATGCTTAAGTCCAAGACTTTGCATTGCTCTTGATTCTTGCAGTGCAAGGAGGAAAGCAGGGTTTCTGTACTGAAATACCACTGAAATGTTTGCCTAAACTGAGCTTAATCTTGGCATTCTGGCTGCCTCTGCCTTTGTAAAAACTATCAGGCAAGGGTTTCTTTCTTTGTGAGAGATTTAACGAAGCTGCAGACATCCATTTTAGCCAAAGTGATTTCATCTGTTTTTCCTCCAAGGCTGCCCAGCTGAAGGGTTATCATCAGATTTTTTTTCTCATTGCAATTGCTAATGTCACTGGTTGGTAGCAACCCACTGTTTGATTCCTTCCAGCCCCTCCCTGGGTTTGAAATCATCAAACTTTGATCAGAAAAAAATAGTATAAATAAAAACTCTTAGAGAAAATGAAAACTCAAGCTACTCTTCGGGTATCTGAACACATTCAGCTTCACACTGAAGGTGTTTAAGAGAAAACCTACAGGCTACTTCTCAGACTACTGGGCTGCTGAGATTCAGACTCATGGCTTGGCCTCATTCTTAGCCAGGATAGCACAACTACAGGACAGAAAAATAATTGACTAAGGATCCAGTTACAGGACTGAGAGCCAGGAAACCATGAATATGAACATTATCACTGAATTTTCCCTTGTAAATCACTTAATTTCAATGCCTCCTAATTCCTCTGTCTGTATGAAGACAGACTGACTTGCCTACTCTTAAATAAGTCTCAAAGTTACTGGAAGAAAAATCCTTAGGTCAAAGTGCAAATTTGATCCTTATACATTTGTCAGGAGTTCAATATGTAAAGTACTGATATTAGAAAGAGGAATTTTATGAAAAAGGGGACCCGTTCTCAGGCTCTGAAGATGTTTCATGCAAGTCTGAACAAGTTCAAACTTTATCTTGTAGGCAGGGAAGTCCTTCACTTACCAACTTGAGATTTATGTTCTTACAAATATTACTAGACCAAAGCTGGGGGAATTTCCTTTCTGCTATTTGGGCATGCACAAAAAGTTTAATGGAAAGTTATTCACTCAACAGTCAAAATATTTTTTGGCACTGAGAAATGTAAGAAATGTTTAGTGAAAAAGTCCTAGGAAACAGGAATACTTCGCTTCTTTACATAGGGCTTTATTTCTGACCAGAAAAACTAAATGAGGCTCAATATTGGACAATACACTCTTTCTTTAACTCTGCTCTGATATTGCAAGCTGCATAAACCTAATTTGAGATCAAAAATTTGCAGAATTAACCAAAAACCAAACAATAATACTTAAAAAGAGCCCAGAACATTCCAAATTTATTGGTGATAATGCCTCTTGTTTTCTAGGCCTTCAGAAGACCCCAGTAGCTGCTACCTCAGCCATATTATTCTAAAATTATTAAAGAAAGTGACAAATTATTAGACTGAAGATGAAAGGTGAGCTGAAGAGTCTTTAGAACAAATCAATAAATGAATAGTAACCAGTCACTGGGATTAGAAAGTACATCTTCAAGAGCTCTAAAACAAAGATATTATACAGTTACTGATAGAGGCCTGTAACCAAGTCCTCAATTCTGCCTCAGTATCCAGAGAAAGAAAAGGTAAAAAATGTGAAAACATTGGGGTTTTTCCTAAGGGCTCCACAGAAGACTGGGGGAATAATGGATCACTAAGCCTGACCTCTGCAGCAGATAAATTGCCAGAAACCAAAATAATGAATAAAATTAGTATACACATATAAATATGATGTGTTGGAGAGCTGCAGAAGAATGTTGTGAACTAAGATGGAATTCAGTGGCAGTGAATGCCAACTAATGCATGTGGGGAGAAATAACACTAGCTATAGGTACACAATGATCAGCACTGCTCAGGAGAGAAATCTTGGAGTCACTTTGAATAATTAGAAAAGGTCACCTCAGTGTTCAGCTGTTGTCAGAAATGCTCAGAGTGGCTTTTAGAAACTGCTAGGAAAGAATATCAGATAAAAACAGAATGAAAAAAAAAAAAATTACCACATTGTTGGATAAATCCACAATGTACCTGCATCTTGAATACTTGTCATCTCTATCTCAGAGCACAGGATGCATAGAAATATTATAAAAAGGGGTGGACAAGCTGACCACAGGCACAGAACAGCTTTTTTTGCAATGAGAAACAATATGGTAATTCATCAGACTAGAAAAAAAGACAACAAAATAAAGATGAGATAGAGTTTACAAAAGCATGAACAGTATTAAGAAGGTGAACATGTGCTAATAAACAGAATTGGAAGCACTCAATGAAATTATCAGGTAGAAAAATTAAAATAAACAATAGGAAATACCTCTTCATGCAACAAAAGTAAATTGTGATAATTGCTGTTCACAGGATGTTGTGAAATCCAGAAGTATAAATGGGTTCAAAAAGGAATTATAAAAATTAATGGAGAAATAAGTCTATCATGGACTATTAAATTCATTGCAGCCAGCAGCTCAGAAAGTTTTGAAAGTCCTGATTGCTGAAAATTTAAAAGGGTAAATCTTCAGCTGCATCTTGGAGATTTCAGAAGGTGATGCTGTTATTGCTTTGTATTATGGTTGCTCCCTGAAGGTCACAAGTAGATGCGGGGTATATCTTATGCTAAGCATGTACTCATAACAAAGAGATGTTCTCTGCCTCAAAAATATATGCTCTCTGTCTAATTACTGGGACCAAAGTTCTAAAAGTCAGGATACTCAGCTCCAACTTGCTGCTGAATCTGAGAAAGCAAAACTCTATATCTGCATACACTGTGCACTCTGAATTTCTCCATTAATATTGAGGGAATTAAAATAATTTAACACAAACTCCAACTTAGTGGAGAAGCAGCCTCATATTGGAATCTCTCTTATTGGCAGCTTGCCATGGGAGGTAGGGCATCCACAGAAATTTAAGTTAATATGAGTGGCTGTTTCACTCAGCATTCACAGACACAGTTGCTGCATGTCCAGGGGTAGGCTTTTTTTCCCTGCTTATAGGGAGGATTTTCTGATTTTATAGGCAGGAGTAAGACCGTCAGGTTGTTTCAAACAGACCACAGGTGATGCATGGAGAAAATAAGTGACTTATGAACTGATCTGAAAGGAATCTGAACAGTGTAAGCTACCTAGCAACTGATGCAGAAGTAAAAGTAGGAGCCGCCTGCTTTATGTCACATCTTCTATCACCTGTTGCCCTCCCCTATTAATCATTTCCCTCATACATCATCCTCTTACTTCCTTGCTCGATATCTGATATTCCTTCTTCCTTACTGACAGTTAAATACCACCTTAGATTCCCCAGGGTACATGCCAACTAATGACCTGGAGAAAAAGGTTCCTAAGCTTTTTAACAATGCCCTAAGCTCTGCCTTTCCTCTGTTTAGTTTGTCTGTATTGCAAGGCTATACTTGTTCTATTTCCAAACATAGAAATCATTAAAGACAGCAAACAAATAAATCACAACAGAAGACAGTGGAAAACTCGGAATCCTTCTTCATTCTCAGAAGCATTTACTTTTTCAAGAGAAACTTGAGTTCAAATGGATAAAAGCAATGTATTGAAAGAAACTGCATCTGAAACAGAGCATGAACAATGAACAGGAGAACCTGGATTGCCATGCTGCCTTTCAACTCCTGTCAGCACAGTCTCATAAGCAAAAGGAAAAAAAAAATTTCTCTTCCACCAATGTGTTGTTGCTTCTGGGGTGGACCACATACAGGCCTCACAGTTGTCTGCAATAGCACTAGAGAATGGTTTTGGTACAAAACGTGAGGAGCATCCATTCAGCTCAAATCGCAATTATCCTTCACGACTTGGCCTGAAACATACGTGACAGCTGTTAAAAATGCCACGGGGTCTGTAATAGCTACTGACAGCACCTTGAGTCTTACTGAAAGAAAAGTCCAATGTGTGCTATGAGAAGGGAAACCAAAGTTGTGTTTTCTCTGTGTCAGGAAGCTGTGTCCTGAAGTCCTGAATTATCCATAGCCCTCACCCCAGTGTTCAGCCAACACCCATAACAACCCCAGTAGCTGCTCTGCAGCTCCCTCTTTCACACTGCTTCCTCATTTATCTCAGATCCCAAATACCATAGATTCTCTTTCCAACTCTCTCAAATTTGGGTGAATGCAAAGTATCTTTCTTGTGCATAAACAGACCATTTAAAAATATTCATACAGGACCAGTCTAGAACATTCAAAATATAGATTTGAAGTATGAGTATAGGTATTATCCTACATTTTTCAATAGCTTCATCTGGACAATCATTGCAAGCACCTGAAGGTTTTGGATGACAATTTCAGAGTTGTATATTAATGTTCTGAAAGTGTACAGCCAAATCACAGACACATCACGGCACAGAACAGGTTACAGAGTCCGAGCTGCAGCAAGAGAGTGACTAGAGATGGATGAGAGAATACTTCTTACTGCACTCAAGGATGGAGTAGCCAAGGGAGCTGCCATAAATATTTCCACCATATGATTTTGACCCTTGTAGTTTTGCACCGTTCAGAGTCAGAAGCCCCAACGAATGCATTGAAAAAATTTTGGCAAAGAAAACATAAGGAAGCCAAATTTACAGTGTTACATTTCAAAACCACATTTCATATCAGGATAAGTCTGCTCTTATTAGGGAAAAGGAACCCATTTTACAGAGAAAAGCTTGCAAGCCATGCCAGTGTGCGTGGTAGAGTAAAAGAAAGAGGCCTGTTTTCAAGTTCAAAACATCATACAAAAGCAAGGTCATGTTTCCAGCAGTTTTGTTGGGGTTGGGTTACATCCAGTTCCAACAATGCTATACAAGGCATATCAGACATTAAAATGATACCTCACTTGATCTTACTCAATAGAAAAGGCAAACCACATAAAACAGGTGCTAGACAGCAATGCATCCTCCCCATAGTTATCTGGTTTACAAACAGCAAACTCTTTAGCCCTATTATTGTTTCTCTCATTTGCCACATTCTAGCTCCAAAAGGCACTCTAGTTCTCTAAATTGTTAGCAGCTTTTATAGCCAAAGATAAGTATCCATCACTTTTAATTTTCATCGTTGCATCTGTTTTGTCATTTAGCTGCAGCAGGTTGTATTACAATGATTAATGAGGAAATGGATACAAACATTTTTATTTCAAATAACAGCTCTCGGACAAGATCTGGAAACCAGAACCAAGCCATATGATTGTAAAAAAAAAAAAAAAAAAAAAAAGTAAAAAATAAATACACACACACAAACCTAAACAAGTGGGCATTGTGCCATTATCTGTAAACAGCCTAGAAACACATGTATCTCTAGCAAGGAAGAAAAAGGTAGAGAAAAGCTCCCAAATAAATTAGATTATCAAGTTGTAACCATAAGACTCTTAACCACTCTTGCAGTTCATGTAAACA
>JANHGN010026616.1:0-61914 GCA_024605025.1 Megaceryle maxima | reverse complement strand
GGGGAATGAGGGGAAGTGTGCATTTTGTTTTGTTTTACAATTAATTTAGTGGGTTTTATTTCACATAAATGTCCAGCTCAAGTGTGGCACATCAACAAATAGGTTCATTTATCTTTCTGGGAAAAGCCAAATACTACATTTCTATTCAGAAAAGGCAGCATATATAAAATGTACTTTATAACAGAGGCCTTTAGAATGAAAGATCATAATTTTTATTGCTCCCTCAGGGCAGTTGATGTAAACATGGTTCATCTGTAATTATTATGTAATTATATTTGAAAAGAACTACTATTTAGTATTATATTTACCTACAAACCTAGAAGTGCCCAAAAATATTTTACAGTTCATGCTGGATGGGGATAAGAGTGTGAGTGCTTTTTTGCAGAAAGCAGAAAAGTCTTTCAGATTTAAACCCCCTTCAGAACAATCCTTCAATTCAGAAGAATTACATTTCTTTAATACTAGTATTATGTGCACTTAGTTGTAAGATTTTTCTAGAAAAACAAGAAAATTTATTAAAATATACTGACATGAAACTATTATTCATCTAACAAGCAGAATCTGAAAAACACACATGAAGACTATAATATTAGACCGAGATAAATAATCTAGCTGGAGACCTATTGGATCCTACACTTTCATGTCAATGAAGCATTTGGCCTACCGATGTATTTTTGCCTACTCTGCCAGGCAGGGCTCAGGCTCTGCAGGAGAAGAGAACCGTGGATCTCTGCAGGAAGAGAAGACCTTTTTTTTCCAAGTAAAATGTTCCCTAACTCTGCAAGGGAGGTTGGCAGTAGATCTCAAACTCTGGCCTGTCTTTTTAATACCCCTACAATAGCTCAGTTGGATTGAGACCAGCTGTTGGTGCATTACCATTTGTAAATGCTTAAAGCAACTACTCCTTGTTTTCTTGGCAACATGTACTGTGGAGGAAAAAAAAAAATAGCACTTTCATTCAGACATTAAGAATTGCTGGATGCCAGCTTTGGCTTACACAAGCTATTGTTTGCACAGCTCTCTTCAACAAGTTTTCACCAAAAAAAAAAGAATCCTGTAGGAATAAATTGAGCCCCTAAAATTCTGATTTACATTGTCCACTCAGCCTTCCTTGGAAACAAGATTCCTTTTTTAATCCAACCATTTCAGATCACAGGTCTTTCTGGGTTTCTGTAACACCCCCACAAAATCACCCAGATTGTCTTAGGAATGACAATTCTAACTTCCTTACTCACTGTTTAAAAATAACAGTGATTGTTTGTTTGTTTGTTTTGCCCGGTAATGTAAGCATAAGAAAGAGATCTGAGCTTTCATTACCATGTTTTAAAATCGGAGTTTCATCATCAAAAGCTTGGGGAGAGGAAGGAAAACAAAAAAACAAACCAAAAAAAACCAAAAAAAAAAAAAATTAAGAAAAAGAAAAGAAAACAAAATTACATTAGGATTATACTTCAGCATTTGGGAAATACTAAGAATCTCAAAATACCAGAAAGGTCCCTGATTGGGTTGCCACAGTAAAAAGAACCTAGTCATAGCAGAGAACATACACCAACATTTTTTATTATTATTATTATTATTATTATTATCCTGATTAAAAAAGCTCCGCTGACCTTTCATTGCCTCATCCTTTCCAACCACCCCTACTAGAGATTGGTGTACTGGAAGTGTCTAAGCATGAATGCTAGCATCTCGGTGGTTGCAGCTGCTAGTACAAAAGGATTAATTTGCCATCTACCAACTCTAATGCCCTTCTGTTTCATCTTCTTTCCCCACCAGGGGCAGTGGTGACAGCATCTGTTCCACTGTTATTTTAGTGGCGCCTTTCGTGCTGTTATAGTTAAGGGTCTGTCAGCATTTCCATTACACACACACACACACATTTCTTGAGGGAAAGAACAGCTCAAATCAAGCTCCAGGAAAAAAAAAGAAAAAAGAAAAAAAAAAAAAGAGAAAAATGTATTGGGGCTGAAAATGGTCTGAAGGTCTCAGAAGAAAACATTTCTATATTTGGTTTTATGGTATTATCAGAAAGAAAAAAAAAATGGAGCCATAAGAGGTTCCAAGTAATGTACTTTGCATTTATTAATGGAAAATAATGGTGAAAGTTGATTCAGATTGTTCCATGGCCTTAGAAAAAGCAACCATGTCAAAAAGAAAATAAAGGGAAACAAAACTAAACCAGGTAATTGTTCCCTACCAAACACCTTTTACTATTTTCCAGGTAACTAATGTAGATGATAGGATATTATTTTACAAGCATCCCAGACAAGATTTCATGAAGAGGCCATTGATTGTGAGTGACCCACTCTAAATACATAACAGGAGAAGATCATGGTATTCTGCAGGCAGTCAAGCATATCATGAAGTAAAGAACAGCTCCACTACCAGAAGTGGTTTGGAAACCTAGAGGTGGGTGCTCCCAGCCCCGCTGATATGTGTGGAAAATAATGGGTAACGATCACTTCAGTCTCTAAGACTTAGGCTCATCCCACTGTTGCTGTCTGGGAGCCATTGCCCACGAGTATGTCTGACTCATAAGCATTGCTTTCTATCCATGGATATGAAAAAAAAAAAAACAAACCACAAATGCTAGGGCAATTAGAGAACAGGTCACCTTATTTCAGCAATGAAAAATGCTTGAAGTTAACAGGTATCAAGTTAACCAACATAGGGCTGTCTCACAGACCCCACAGGTATTTTATCTACTCAAGCTATGCCAGCTTTTCCATATGAAATTATTGTGCATATGCAAGTTTCCACCTAGTCCTCCAGTCCTAATTTTCCTCCAGTCCTACCAACACACTACAATTTACAGCACTTTCTGTAAACCTCTTCAACATTCTGAAATAACAGTGATACATCTTTCTTGAAAAATACATAAACAAAGAATATTCAGAGGTAACTAAGGATTTTCAAAGTCACAGCATACTAGGAAAAAAAACCAAACCAAACAGTTAAGCAATAAATTTGGAGTCAAGGCTCCGAAGCCCTGTAAATTTCTGTAGTTGCATTGATGGTAAGCACAGTCCAGTCACTGTGATGAGAAATGGATTAATAACATGCTATTTCTTTTTCCAGTTACATTATCAAATACCTAGGTGTCCTTTGTCACATCACTTAACTGCTCTGCATTTCAGCATCCTCATCTGTGAAATGGAATAGGTAATTAAACACTCATGAATGCTTTGGGACTCTTTGGTGGAAAGAATTATTACAGTGTCTTATTACTGTGAGACAACATGCAATTGTCTCAGGTCTCTGTAACAGCTGAGCCTAAACAGTAAAGGAAAATAAAACCTAGAAGCTCAATTGAGATCTTCTTCCCTATCTTCTGCAAGATCCAGGTACTACTTCAGTCCATTTTCCATGCTGGAGAAATCATTCTGAGGCTGATCATGCTGTAAAAATATTACCATGTTACAGTACTTTTAAAACTAGTCTGGATTAGAAATGAGGAAAAGAAAGGAGAAAAGAAGAAACATGCCCCCAAGAAATATTACAATTATGAACTGTAGGAAATATTTAAGAGATAACTGAAGAGAGGAAACTCAAAAGAAGAGCACAATTCCACTCACAAAAAATCCCACCTTGAAACCAGCAGGAACCTACCTCCTACCAGTGCAGACAATTTCCCCAAAGCCCATGGCAATGAAAAACATTTTCTTTTGACCCAAAACTTGACAGTAGAGAGATCTAGGTGGCTACTGCCCACCTTAAAGCACTGAAAAAGCAAGTGCCCAGTGGGTATCATTCTCCATTATCTCTCAAACCTTTGCCACCAGTGTACAGATAGAAGTGACGGAAAAATGAAAAGTGTGTATATTGTAAGCGTTGGTTAAACAACCCCACAGTAATTCTTATTTGCTGGAGGTTTTAGAGAGCAGATGTAGGATTGGCAGGGGCTGGGAGCTGGCTATATTGTTCTAGCACATTTTGAGCCAACACAGAAAGAACACGGAAAGCTGCATTTTTTGTGTGTGTGCATGTGATTGTGTGTGTGTGTACGTGCGTGTGTGTGTTTGCCTTTTGCCATGGACTCATCTAAGGTTTCTTGGATTCACACTGACACATAACAAAAAAACCCCACTAGATTGGTTCTCTTCCAAAAGAAATATGACATATCAGCTGCTGCATGAGAGTCTCTCAATTGCCACTACTAAGCTGCCTATTTTGCAGTAGCAAGTGGCCATGTGCTGTAACACACTGATTGCCTGCTTTGGTGGTATCGGTTGCTAGAATAAGGGCAAACAAATGGGGAACCAAATATAAAAAGCAGCCAGCAGCACTGAAGAAGCATTACAGCTGCCAGGCAATAACTTAGATAGTTACAGCTGCCATCACCTAGTTCACGCAAGCTTTTTAATATCTTTTGGCAGCACTTGGTGTCACAGCACAAAAGGAAAGTTGGCACTTCCTAGCATACTTTGTTTGACATAACTGTAGGCAGAACCCAGCTGATACCTTCATCAATGTGTATGTGTTTGCTCTTAAGGTACGTTTTAGCAGATCAAACATTGTTTTTCTCTCTTTCTGTTGCACACACCACTGTTAAATCATAGGTTGGGAACCACACCAGATAAATGGGAAAGAGCTCAGTAAGCTGGAGCACACAGCCAGTCCCAGCAGCACCTTAGATAAGGAACACAAAAAAAAAAAAAAAAAAAAAAAAAAAAAAAAAAAAAAAAAAAATAGTACGGCAGGAGGGTCTGTGGAGGGAGGTTCAAAAAAAATAAACATACTGCTTTGCCAAAGTGTTCTCCCGCCTCGCCAGTAGCAGCAGCAGCCTCAGAGCCAGGCCAGATTCTCTTCTCCATTTACCGTACTTATAAAAAACCCACAAGCACAAACACATAGACCATCACATACACATAATTAAAGCATCGACATCCCTTACTGTGATTTACAATCCACACCACCAGAAGTACACAGGCGCTCCCAGGATTTCATCAATGTCTCATCTGGTGCTCTTGGCAAACTCAACCTCTTCCTTAGACACGGCGCATGCTGCACCTCATTCTCTCAGAAATGGGGATGCAGTGCTCTTCCCCTTATGTGAACTAGGGAAGACAAGCACTAAATGTGTCAGCGCTGGGTGATTTGCTGCTGTGGGACCTCATTTTGCAGGAGATTAATAAAAGACTAGCCTGCAGCATCGACTCTTGAGACCGCTTTCTATCATCACAAGCCTTCTATGTGGCCCAGGAATATGGGTTACAGTGTTGCACAAGGAACTGGACGGCCTCTGCATAATGAAATTATTTCACAGCTCTTAAAAGTAAATATACAGAGAGAGAAGACTCTGCCTCCAGGAGGTTTGAACATTGGCTATGAACAAAACAAGCCCGTAAACCTCTACCTGAAGTAAGCCCAGGGTTCTAATGATGTATTAAGTTAGTTTATCTGTAATTCATTCCATAAAACAAATGCATTTATCACTTAGGCCTCTGGCACTTTAACAGGCATCAAAAAGCTACAGCATTGAGATGAACATCTTTTCAAGATTTTTCAGGTGTAACACCACCCGTAAAAGTAACAATTAAACTGACAGGAGGAAAAAAGGAGGCAGCAAATATCATTATCTTCATTTTAAAAATAGGAAACTCAGGCACATGGAAGAGGGTTGTTCCAAGCCTGACCTAGACAATGGGGACAGGGACAGAAACTGAGTGTACATCATCCTGAGTTCACATTCAGCACCTCACTCCACAGGCCTATTGCACCACTGAGTGAAGTGGGCTCCCCTCCAGGGAGCAGAAATGATGCCCTGATCCAACCTGCCTGTGGTTTCACGGGAGCTGAGGGCTCAAGCTGAACATGGTTGGCTGTATCCAACTCCAGAAGCACCAAAGGGACACTAGGGAAGTACTTATATATTTCCCTAACACACAGTATCCATAATTGACATTCTTTAAGTAGGTCAGATATTGACAAATAAATGTAACAGTATGTTAAGATTCACATGAATCTGAATTATTTATTTGAAGCTGAAATAGGAGCAAACTGGTTCTAATGGCAGCGTAAGGTACAAGGGAACTGACTGTCACTAGGAAAGGAGAAAATGCATGTGTTGGGTCCCCCATGGAAAAGACAAGAAGGGGACATCAGGTGACCCTTTCATCGTGGCAGAAAAGGAAAGTTGATCCAGAAAACGTGCTCGTGTCCTCACAGGATGGTCCAGGCTTTGAAAACATTTTGGAAGCTCCTAATATGCTGTATAAGAAACAATCATTCCTGTGCACACACACGAAAGGACAGTCCCAGATTTACAGCCACCCACCAAGGTAGAACAGGTGGCTGTAATGTAGTAAAAATGTATTGCAAGGAACTTGTCATGAATTTTAAAAACAAAGACACCTACAGACATAATAAAATTGATGTGACATTCAGTTAAAGCTAAAGCTTACACCTATCTTAAAATGACAGTGCAGGGGAATTCAAGGAAAGGGACTGTTCCCATCGTCACTCACAAAACAAAGTGTTTCACTCAGTTTGTATGAGTAACGTAATTGATCTCAACAATCAATGGCATGGCTTACACCTGCCACATAAGTGAGAAATCACAACCAAAGACACCCAACAAAATCACCTCCAGATAGTGGTTGTAGAAAATAAACGCTTCAAGGTCTTAGCAAAGAAAACCAAGTCCTTTCCTTCCACTACCACAGGATATGACATCTTCTTTTCCTTGATTATTTTAAACATTTCAGGGGAGCTAATTCCAACTGTTAGCCAAGAATTGCCTCTTCTTTCTTTCTTTCATTATGTTTTTAGTGGCAGCATGTAAGTTTGGAAATACTATAACAGACTCCTCTGCTAGCCCCAAAAACTAAAAAGGGTAAAGAAAGAAAATCTAGATTTAAACTTTGCAGGCAAGATATATCCATCTCTATAAAGATGTGGATCAACAGGTTAGCCAGCCTGGCAGCAGTTTACCGTATCTTTTAACTGGGAAAAAGAAAAAAAAAAACAACACACAACTCAGGTGCAGTGGGATACAGAACAGAAAGAACCTGGGATAAAAAATGAAACAAGGATAAATACTCAGTTATGACAAGCTAGTTTCCTTGGTAACTATATTTATAATTATAATGATGTTGCTATTCTTTTTGTAATGAAGAGAAAGGTTTGATACAAATTTATATAATTCAGGCTTACAAACTAGCATCTGTTCTGTTGGTAAAGCAGAATCCATGTCTTAATGGAAGACAGCAAACTTCAAAAGATTTGTAAATCCTTTTAAACAGCTTCTAAATATTTGCAAACTTCCTCCTAAGGACAGGTGAGTTCATACTACTGAATTTCTACCCTCCATATCTGTGCTTGGCTATATGTAGTTACCTCATAGACTTTGTGCCTGGAATGACACTCCAGCTTGGAGAGACAATGGACACAGGAAAAAAGGAAAGAGAAAAAAATCAAGTAAGAAAATCTGAGAGGTGATAGTTGAGTTGTTGAGCACATAAATGCATGTGACCTTTACCAAACACATGTGCACAGTTGCCATAATTGTACATTGCATCCTGACTGCTTCCAAAAAATTTTATGTTGGTAAACAGCCCATTCTTTTTGAGAATTCACTTTAATTTCCACTACTGACACCTGAAAATGAGGTCTACTAATACCTCTCTCTGCCATTTCAACTGTTTGGGGAAGTTTACTGAAATCCAGTTATAAATTACACACCATCCCATAAAGGGTCTTCCCAAGGAGTCACTTTCAAGAAGCAGCTGGGGGCAACACTGAAATGAAGTGTGCGTATACCCTGTCATCATGAATGTCTGAGCCTGAGAGCAGGTCATGTACAGTATCTGTCTTCCTCTCTCCCCACATTCCTAGATTTTCCCTTAGTGAATTGCAGGATTTGGTGATGACTTGCCATCAGGATGCAGCTTGGCAGCACCTCTGGGTCACAAAGTTAGCACCAGGGCTGGGCCCCAGCAGTGACAATCCCTACAGGAGATCAGGAGGGTGACAGAGCTGCTTCAGCATTGCTTCTCCAGCCTCCTCCAGTCTGACATCACCCCTGAGATCAGGCACTTATCACATATTACTATTCTGCAACACCCTTAATCAGATTCTTGGACAGTTGGTATTACTGCTTCCCTACATTCGCATGAAAGAGGAATGGAAATGGAAACAGTAAAGCAAACCAAATCCTCCGGCAAAACATCGTTGATGCTCAGTTTGCATTTGGAAGGAAATAATGAACTACACTCCGAGATAGGGGCTGCCTGTGTGTCTGCATGTGTGAAATACAAGCCTTCCTTGCCTGACTGAGGCAAGCTTTTCAATTAGATGCTCAGTACTGATTAATGGAAGTACTACAGATATAACAGTATAATGCTCACAATTTTTACCCTCTGCTGTCTCTTTAGGCCATTGCCCCAAAGGCTTTCATGTTCCTAAAGCTGTCATTTAATACATTTGTGAATCAGGATGTGTGGACAATGGAAGAAGCTGGTAGAGCCAGGGAGTGCAGATGTGAAATAATTTAATCAACAGCAATTTTTCCATTTACTTCAATGAGCTTTGGATCACTCGCCTCATGAGTGGAACATGTATTGAGTAGGAAGCAACCCGAGCCAGATAAAGAGCCAAGATACCAAAGTAACAGAGTTCTACCAAACAAGAGGGTCCACAGCAGCTGCAGCCTGAGATGTATGATGTAAACATGGACCTAGACTCAGCTAGCAGACTGGGAAAAGCATGCAAGAGAAAACTGAAAGTAAGCAAGGATTTAGCATCAGAAGACAGTACCACATGAGTTACTCCTAAGAAAACTTTTGTGAGAGGAAACATGATACATAAACTACTACTAGTAGTATTCAAAGAGCTTTGCATAATTTATCTGCAGAGGAAACGAAGGCACAAAGAAACAAAGTGAAAACCTCAGAACATGGAATTTTTGGCCAACTCAGAAAAAAAAAACCTGAAAGCTTTTTATTCCCTATATGGCATAAGCATAGGGCTGTGATGCTCACTGTAATAGTTATATCACACTGTGACACTAAGATCATTATGTGCTAGTTGACAATGCTTTCCCTAATTGGCATTATTAAGTAATAAAATAATAATGGTACCTCAAATCATTGGCACTTCAGAAATGGCCAGGTCCAAGCACAAACACTGGTATGTTCCTGGTGCACAGTTCAGTACTGAAATGGTTAACACCATATATTATATTTCAGTAATGAAAACTAGCACTCAAGCAAGGAAATTTAAAGCTAAGGCTGACACACCATCATTAACACAGCCCTTTGTGCTTAGCTACCACGGGAGTCTTGGAGCAGCACATGGTGTTGTACCCCACACAATATGTGCTACTACAATACTGCATTCACAACACAATGAATTGAGGTCAAGTGAGTGACCTTAAAAAGAGCTTTCTTTTAATTCTTTAAAGAAACACCCCATGATATGTAGGAGCCCATTAAACAAAGCTGCAAGAAGATACAGTAAACTTTAATTAGCAGTGAAGGCAATAACCTCACTTTATACTTCATAATTTCTCCCACCATGTTTTATTACATGGAACAGTCATTTTAGTACCTTTGTACCTAAGGCAGCATCCATGTGGTGTGGAAAGGGATGTGTTGTTGGATATTTATTGTAATGGGGCTTCATGTGGTTGGAGGTCAAAGTGTAGGACTTTCATTTGTACATCACTGCTCTACTATCTGCTCATGTCTCTGGGTAACCTGATGTTCAAACCTTTTGTAAGGCAATTGCTGAGGAGGTTGTTCTTATTGTTAGGAGAACTTGGAGAAAGGATGCTGAGCCTTGGCTTCAGCACAAGCCTACTGCGTGACATAGGGTACTCCACCAAATTTTTTCTCATGCTGATCTCAGATGCTTCCATTTTTAGGGGACTCAGGTGCAGCTCCTAGAGTCTGGTCTCAGAAAGTCTAGGAATCAGTAGCTCCTATTGGCTTCTCAGGATCACTCGGAACCAAGTTGGGAAAAATCACAAATTTATCTCCCCACAAATTACCTGCAATTTTGAAATGCTGGCCTTTTACCACTCTGTCCTTCAAAACATCCCACATAAAGTTGGAATGGTATGTGTACCTACCAGCATGGAGACTAACAGGGACACTGTTCACTTTTATTTGTCCTTTTTTTATGCTAGATACCTATCTGAAAATGGGGTATAGCTGAACTCCTTGAGGAAATAAAGACGCTGTCTGCATTTTACTGGTGGAAAACTCCAATACACAGAGGTTCTGGACCTGACCCACAGCAGGGCTTGGGCAGCTATATCCAGCCTGCATGGAAGAGATATAATCCACAGAACACCCAGGAGTCTTTTGGCACATCAAATTGATTGTATTACATTTTCCACAGTTTCTACAATTTTGTTACTGTGCGTGCCTAGAAAATGCTGTCTTGAAATGCCTCAGTTACTCGGTGGTGATCAAGTTCTTATGCCCCAGCAGGCATCCACACACCTCCATCTATCTCAGAAGAACAGCCTGGTCTTATAGGTACCTTTGGAATACATCTACTGGAAGGGGCTCCATACAAAACCATTATTGTTCTCCATTTCCTATATACCACACCTACAGGAAGAAGGTACATCTAGCAGTAATGGTAGCATTTGATTTCTATTACCTGTTTCACAGTCTTTGCCACACAACCTTCCTTTCCCAAATGGGTGTGCTGTTCTTACAGCTTTTTTCTGTCCCCATTAATACTGAATTTTGCAAGAAGAATTGATTTAAGAAGCCTGAAGAATGTCTTCTCCCTTCATCCTGCCTAGGACTAGCTGATAGCTTGATGTGTAGGATCTAATCCTGCCAGAAAAGAGATGCTAGAATTAAGGTAGGAGAAAAAGAAAGTGAACTCGGATGTCTTGGATGATTGTGTTAAGCAGTAAAGTATCAGATAAAGTACTGCTGTCTCCTTGTTGGTTCTTGAGAGACAAGTCAGACACTAAGCTTTAGGAGAAACTTTGTGGATGTGAAGCCCCAGTACAGAAAGGTGACAAATAGTGATGATTAAAGAGTCTATGCATGGAGGGAAGCAGCTTGCAATAGTCTCTTGCTGGCCAGCTTCCCAACTCCACGTGGATTTTATAACAAATCTATGTTCCTACCTCTAAGCTGTTAATTCCACTGTGAGCACAAGGCCACTGAAGGTAGGTGTAGTGACACTTGGTGTTGTGGCACTATGTGTAGTCATATCTGTGTAATGAGGCAGAAAGTCCTTGCCAAAACTAGTACAGAAAATGTTCCCGAGCGGTGAAGAATCTGAACCCAAACATCTCAGTGCCATGGCTAAGACTTAAATACTGGATCAATCTTTTCTTCCTGGAGTTAATTTCTTTCTCTTGTACACATGATTGCAAATAAAATTTTGCTCATAAGAGTGGGAAAAGGCTAACTCATTCTTCTCTAAATATGTGTCTACATGCATGTCTTCTGCATTTGATGGACTAGTTCCTGGTCCACTTAATGCTTTCTCATTATTTAACTACTTTTTTTCTAGGAAAGCAAAAGAAAATTACTTACAGACAAGAGGAGTTGGCAACTATAATACCCATAAGTTACTGGGAGGACTAAGAAGCACGTCTAGGAACTGAACCTGTTTTAATTCATTTGTTTATACAGAAGCTGATGTTGCTGTTTGGAATTCATCTCTGTTTTTAAGAAAATAAAGATTCTACTTAAGCACAAAATGTCAATATTAATTCTACTTATTCAAAACATACATGTTTGATGTATCCTGAAGTAAGAGTTCCTCATTCCCTTATGTCTGTCTGAAAATGTCTGAGAACAGCAACATATGCAGTATCAATGTCCAATAACGTACTATAAGGCCAGATTCTCTCCCCCACCTTTATCCATACTCTTTAGCACCTTACTCCAAGAGGACATCCCACAAAACGACTCACTTTCTGAAAGGGACTAAGAACCTCAGACAGACAGCTGCTTACCACCCTTCATCTGAGTTTATTGATGTTTTGCCCCTTTTGAAAGATAAGAACTAGTCCTGTCCAGATTCATAAATTCATGTACAATACCTCTTGTGGATCTGAGCCTACATTCACAGTCCCTTAGGGGGAGTTTAGAAGAGCACAGCCCTCATGAAATAACAGGAGATGGATATGCCTGTGAACTCCATGCCATCCCAGATCACCTTTCCCAATAGCTGTATCTACACCACCCCAGGGCCAGACTTTTTAGGGCTCACATGTGGTTCTACACAGGAAGATGTCAGGAGCTTCTGCCAGCTGGTAGATACACACACAGAGACTGCAGAATATCCAGAGATATAATGCAAGTATATACGCTGGGAGCAGGACACAGAGGTTTCTGGATTTAGAGCCCCTCTAAAGACTGTATGTTGTTAGGAGGGCTGATGTCATCACTGAATGTACTGATAGGTCTGCCCCGGTACAGTAACTTGAGCAATACCTTGCAACCTCAGGTACCTGCACCAGTTCAGAATAACTTGTTTAGGACGATATTATGACATGTAAGAAAAGCAGAAAGGCACATTTAATAATATGCTGTCCATCACTCCAGTTGCTGTTACTTAGCACAGATACAGTAACATAACACAAACTGTAATATTTTCTCAACAGTCCTGAACTGAAAAGATGCCTCCCAGAGCATTATGATTAATTAAATGAAAGGCACAGGCAGCATTATAAGAGGGAAGCCTTGAGGTTAGAGAACAAGAAATGCAACCAGTAGATCCCAACAGTTTACATTTCTCACTTTGCTTTTAAACAATTTATTTTTAGAATTCCTCAAATCTTTCTGCTTCAAGTCATGCAAGGATTAAAAGCAGTAAGGGAGGAGAAAATAAAGAAATACATATGATGCTTTTTTGCCTTTTTTCATTCCTCCTAGAAAATTATAGTCAAAGCCATCAGTAACAATAATGGGTAAAATAATAACAGTCTTTTTTTTTCTTTTTTTTTCCAGGTTCAGGCAATGGTAGTGCTGACATGTTGTTTGGCTCCACCCAACTGAAACACTGCAAGCAGCACCTAGAATAAAACTGGAAGATTTATACAATTTCTCTCAACAGAGTCAAGGCATCCTCTACTCCCTTTGACTTAGAAAAGCAGAACTCCTGAGCATCTGGAAGGCTACACACTGCAGCTAGCACATCAACAGTGCGTAGACCTGTATTAACAGCAAGTGCAGAACGCAGGTGCAACATGCTCTCAGCAGCATCTTCTCAGTGAATGCTGGGCAGGATGCTCTGCTCCAGCACAGGCTTCAGAATTGCTTTTAGAAGTAGTTCTTGTTTGAGCTTGTTACAGCAACCTACCAACACGGTGACAAACACACGGGTAATTGTCACAGCCTTACATTACAGGAAAGGGCAAAATCTAGACAACCCAACACAGACACAACAGGTGTATTGTTATGGAAGCAAATGAAAAAATTCAACAGAATTAATACAAGATGCATTAGTACTTCTTCCTTCATAGACTAGGCAAAAGGGGGAGTAATGAATAGTGGTAGTTTATTTATCTGGTTTATTTTTCCCACTTGATGAAAGGCACTGCAGTGACTCACTAAGTGCCAAGTGAGTCCTGTTGTGAGAGTCTTTTCAAAATCACTGCTGTGTGCCTAAATCTTTGTTGCAATCCCAGCAGGCCAAGTACCCAAACAGTACTGTTACCTCACTGTACAAAAAATATCTGTAGAACTCTTGCAGAGTTCCAAAAACACCAAATAAATTCCACTATAAAACAACACCATTAATATCTCACTTTAACACAACACCTTTATTCCTAGAAATTATTAAAATATACTTATTTAGATTCATCCTTCATGCAACACTATCAAATTTGGCCGTGGCAAATTTACATCAGGTGTGACTTTGGTCGTTAGGACAGCATTCAAGAAAATTTCAATGCAATGAGGCTTAAACACACCAAGAGAAGAAGCAACCAATCAGCTTCAGAAATTCTAGGGATGCCTTCATCTCTGTGTTTTCCCTGTGTTTTTATAGTATATTGTTGCGTATGAGTTACAAATGTGTGAAAACATTAAAGTTGAGCCAACTACAAAATAAGCTAATATCTTGTGTTTTCTGAAAAATGCAAGCCTAATTAGAGTTTAGGTAATTAAAGCTTTCACAGTTATAAAAAATACAATACATTCATTTATGCAAATCTGCCACAGAGTGCGATTTCAGTAAAATACCATGTAATGCGCATAACGTCAGAATTTTGCTTACAATTGAAACGTCTGCAAAGCAAGTTCTCTTCCTAAATTTCAGGCACATGCACTGTAATTCTCTTGCATTATGGATTTAAAACTCAGATTGTCTTGTCTTCATTTAAAAATGATTAGCAGTTTACATCGGATTTATGTGCTGGCATAGCCTTTGTATCATTGAACAACTACAAGCTGATTTACAAAAGCCCAGATACACTATGGGTGTATCTATGTAACTACAAAGTAATATGTGATGGCAGGCATAACCAGCACACATAATTTATAATTAAGTGATTAGCAATATAAGCCACTATTATTAATTAATGCGTAATGCTGACATTGTGCTTGGGGCTGTACAAACTACAAGCGTAAGGCAATCTCTGCCTTGGAGTGGCAAGAAGCTAAAATGACAGGCGCCATCTCCCAGTCCCCAGCTTCTGGAGAGACAGGAGGATAAAGCACCCCTAGGCTAAGTCCTGAAGCCATCGCTGCACAGCCAGAGTGGCATAGCCAGGCACAGGCTACTGGAAGCTGCTACAGCCACCAGCACCTCTGAAATAACAGCAACAGCAAAAGCTAAGACTCCTTTTCTCTAGTCAGAAAGCAATAGAGCAATACCAAATATATAAAGGCTCTCCAGGCTCTACAACCAGCAAATCTCAATACAGAGCAAAGTAGGTCTAGCACCTTTGCCCCTGCTTGTTGGGGAGCAAGTGGGAACAGGTCTCTTTGGGAGCTGCACAGATGACTTTTGCTCCACTCTGTCACTCTGCAGAGTTGAGATCAGCAATTAGGAGGACAAAACCTGACTGTGCTTTGCAAGGAATCAAGAAGAATTCACAGGATTCAAGGGTCCCCTAACACCATAACTGCAAGTTCTCATGAAACAGCACCCAGGACACATTTGGACAGCAAAACAGAAGTGAGTGAGGAAGGTGGTTCAGAAACATTTCCTCAAAAGTGAGATGCCAAAACCAGAGTAGTTAAATAATCAGGATATGCAGGATTGCAAGAAGAGCCACTAAATGTTTGAGGGAGAAGGGACTTTCCAGACAGTGTGCACACTTGGGTTTGATCATTTCTTTCCAATGTAGATTGAGATTTTAAAGAAGTAGCACATAAAAGAACTATTTCTAGTTCACAGCACTCGCAGTGTCACTCTGCCCATAGTCACATTTCCTTGATTATGCAGATGGACAAGTGGTATGAAACTTCTTGCCATACAACCAGTATAACTCCACAAATAGCTAATACCCAAGAAGGAATAAATATCCACCTCCATATAAAGAGGGGTGGGGAGAGTTTTTAATACCTGCTCTATGAATTAGCCAGGCAAAGTGTTCAGTAACTAAAATTTGGTTTCAGTGTTTTGGGGTAATTAGGCTTTGAAAAACAGATCTAACAGATACTGACATTTGTTTTGAAAATCCTCTGCTTCTTTCATTCTCAGCAGTCTAAGTGGGAAAAAATCCAACCTGGAAGTGTCCTTCATTATTATTTACATAGGGCCTTACCTGCTCTTTTGTTGATAAATCGAAAAGCTGTATTTGCAGCAAAGTATACAGCTGCATGGACAGATTACGAAAAGCAAAGCAACCAGACAATTATTTACTTTGCTACTATAAGATAGGTACTAACTTTCTTTACATCAACAAGTTTTAAAACTGTCACGCAGCTTTTAATTGCCATTAATAAGGTAGAGATAAAGCCCTCTGGGTCTTAATCCCATCATCGTGGTGTTGCAAGTTAATGATATGTTAGCCAGTGCTGTATATCACTAGCTTACAGAAGGGTCAGAAGGAACATTTCATCCTAGGCCATCAAGGCTGTATTCCATGGGTAACCTCTAACCTGCTGGGGCTGTCAATCAACAAGGAGTATGCATGAACACCATGCTTCTGGTAAACCTCCTTTCATACCTATGAATTTCGTCAGTCAGCATCCATTATTAACAATTCTTTCAGTTGCTACAACGAGACTGAGTTGTCAGATCTTTTCAGGATAATGGAGGGTGATTTGCTATTGATCTAATCTCAGAGAATTAGTGATCTACTCATGGCTTTGGCTAGCTGATGGCACTGTGAAAGATAGAAGATTGTTTGGCTTGCTGTGAAGGACCTCAGAAGATTACAAGAATACAAGAACTGTAAGAAACCTATAAAATATTAAAGGGGCTATCAAGGAAACACATTTTCAGATGGATTTAGCTAAGAGATGAACTAGGATCATAGAAGTCAGGTCATGGAAAGAAGCTGGGCCCCAGTAATGAGCAGGACCTCTGAGAGGTATTGTCATACAGATAATAGAGATCTGCATCCAACCTACCACAAGATTCATTGTCACTTTGAACGGATCTATGTCTCCTGTATAGATAAGGGCAAACAAAGAATCCAAAGGAAAGGCCATTTTCCCTAGCTTGCCATTGAAGTCTTTTTACAGAAAAATACTCTGGAGACCAGGGGCTCTATTGAATAGTTTTACATAGGAAATAGGACTGGAAGAGTCCTCCCAGGTCATCCCCTGCTACATCTGACACATCATATCTCACTGATATCATAACATCACAATCTCATTGATAAATTTCTCATGGTTTTTCTTGAAACCAGGTAGTTTTCTTGCCCCTGTGACTCCTGTCGGAATGCTGCTCCAAAACTTCAGGTTATTAAAATTCTTCATCTGTTTCCAAAGAACATTTATTCAGTTGACTCCTATAAAGTTTTCCTATCACATTCAGTACACCCCTAATTTAATCAGTTCTTTCTGACCACTTACCCTGATGATATATTTGTAGGAACCAATATACACCTACCCTGTTTTAATTTTGCTAAACTAAAGACACAGTCTTATTTTTGTCCCCCATTTCCTATCTCAATTTAATAGCACTTTTTCTGGACTGTCTTTTTCTGGATCTCCCCAGTGCCTTGTACAAAAGAAGTCAGGAATCCCACATGTTTCCTGGATATACTTCCCCTGATGCAACATCCAGGGGAACATCTCAGAGTATATTTCCCTTCCCTGCTGCTGCAGAGCTCCAGCAGTTGTCAGTCATTGTGAGATTCAGCAAAACACTTCTCTGTTACTTCCAGCTGATGAGCCTCCTGCTCAGAGCAAAAAAACATCTGCATGACCTTGTGGTTTATTAGTACTTAATTTTATCCGTTTTCCATTTCTCCTGTTGTCAGGGTCAGTCCTCTGAATTGTCAAGGTCTCTCAGCTTTCTGTCTCTTACAGACATTGTATTTGCACATATTTTTTGCTGTGGCCACAAATAAAAATGTTCAGGTAGGTCACAAGACTGATCATTAATAAACTGCTAGTTACTGTTCTTGTCCCTTGACAGTTCTTTCAGCTCCGTTCTCAGCAACCCTCCCATAGCCATTTCTTTACATTTCTCGTGCCCTATGTTTTCCATCACCATTTTTTTTTTCATGCATTAAACATTTATAGAAATCTTGATGAATTAGAGGTACTCTATTTCTCTTGGTCACAAACTCAGAGATATCACAGCAATCTGACACAATCTATCTTTGGTAGCCTATATGCAACTACAGTATTTGATAATTAATCTTTCTTCCAACAGATCCATGCAAAGTTCAGAGTCCATGTATCGGAATGACAACAAATGTCAGGTCTCCCCAGTCTCACTCTGCTAGAAATGAAGAGCTGAAAAAGTTAGTGGAATTACTTGAGTACAAAAGAAAACACCCTGTAAGACCTGGTCTGCCTGGCAACATGAGCCACAGTGTAAACTGATAACACTAAGATCACTTATGGAGGAGTAAAGCATTAGCCATCTCAAAATTGTGACACTTTTTATGTAGAATCAAAATAATTTTAAAGGTTCCATCAGTCTTTTACAGGTTTTGAAGTTTATTACAAGAAGCCTCATTGGTTGCTCTTGTTGAACTAAGAAAATACGTTCTTGTTGCACACAGCTACTTACCCTGAAGCCTTCAGTGACAGTATAACAAAATTTGCTGTGTTGTCCTAAATCACCTTTAGCTTTGTCTCAGCATTTATAACTTTGTGTAGTTACCTTAATAGAAATTGGACTTGGGAATGAAAGAATTGCCTTCATTGTTTCTTTAGCATGGCAGGACATACAAGCCTGCAAAATTCCCAGGTGCCACCCCAGCTCTAGTTTTGACCTTGTTTCTGCAGGACAATGACTTCAATATTGCAAACATGCTCAGATCCCATGCTGCTATGGGCCCTTTCAGACAGCTAGTCATGATGTCTGATGGAAACAACAACATGGACAATCAGCTGAAAATTACATTCCTTTCCGAACTCCACTGTCTCACTAGGTCAGTTTAATTATTCAGAGATTATCAAGGAAAGAAAAGAATACCATGTCCCTCTTGCAGGACAGAGGACAATTTCATGACTAAACCAATCAATTCTGTTAGTATGTTTGGAAGCAACAGTTCTCCATTTCAGCTGAGTCAGTAGGGCTGCTCCTCATATATAAAGCTCTTAGCTTAGAAGTTCTTATGGGATTGAGAGTCTGAGTTTCAGTCTTGTTGAGATCGCATGAGGAAAGGATAGCAATGCGTACAGCATATCAAATATTGCCACAGTCACCTGTCATTGGAAGCTGCTAGATTTAGGTGAACATGAAGGTGATAGCAGACAGATATCCCAAATCCTGACAGAAGTAAGAAATGTTTTAGCAAGGGTCAGCCCAACACTATGAAATTCAGGGCCTAGTTTCTGTGACAATCATTCATCTAGCCCTCAGTATTGATTCACTCAAACCTGCCTAAACAGTCTAAACCATTATCTGAACAGTTATACAATATCTTTCTTAAGCTTGTCAGACCTGGGCTTGTGTGAAAACCAACGGCAGCCACCAAAAACTCCAGAGCTTGTAGACATCAGCAGTATGCTTGACTGTCTTCCTGCTAGGTGACTATGACTCCAGTTGTTCAGTCCTTTCTAGAGAAAGAGAACAAGAGGAAAGTTCATTGTTTCCCTGACAATTTGCAAGAGTATCTGAATTAAAAATTGAAGTTTTGTCATTTGCATGGCAAAGAGAGAAGGGAAAGAGAGGAAGTATTGTTAGGTATTGGTAATGTAAAAACATAAGTATGCTGTTATTTATGTAATTAGTTATTGCTTTCATTATGGGTGCAGTCTTAATGGTTATAGTATTTATGTATAATTACCTTAATATTCACTGAAATTTCCAAGTAGCTCCCTAATTAACTGTCTCAAATATATAATTACATTGCATCTTTACGCAAGACTTGCCTAATTAATGTAGTTACACCACTTCTTTGTGAATGTGCATTATTAAATGCTCTTCGCATCATTCTTCTGACTTCTTGTAATTCACGCTTTACAAAAATTAAGATCCTGAATTAGAAACCTTCATGAGCAACCAGCTCCAAAAGCAAGCACCAGATGATCTTTTCTTAATAAAAAAACAAATCTTACTAAGCCTCATTACCACTCCTTTTAACAAAAGCTTTCCATCTGGATCTGAAAGAAATCCCAGGTACCATTGTCTTTTAAGAGGGCAGAGAAAATGTGTTATGCATTTAAAGAGAAGAAGACTTTGCTGCCCTCAAGGGTCCAAACTCCTGGACTTCCTGACTCATCTGCCAACAAGCCCATCTGGCAAAGGAATCAGGTGACAGCATGATAGCACCCCAATCACTTGACAGTGTCAGGTGGCATTTTCAAATACAGAAAGTAACAAGGCATTTAGGAAGCCTTTCAATGGTGAGACTATCCTCCAAAATCATGTAGGCCATGGTTTTAAATCAAGAGCTTTGGAATCTTTTATGTTGAGTGTTCTACCTCTACACTTGCCACACTGCCCACCACTCTGAAGTGCCTTGCATGTCACAAATTGCCAGTGTATCACAACTCGGGACCACTTGCTCTACTAGCAAGCTGTTCCTAGCTCCATGGGCTGAAAGCCCATGGTCAGCAACAGGCATGAAGGGAAAGTTTCAGCTCTGAAGAATTTAATTGCATTTATAGACTGAATTCCTCTGATCCTCAGCATCCCAAACTGCTCAGGTGGTGATCTGAGAAGAGAGAGACTAGGAAGAAATTCTAGAATCCTGTCTTGTGGCAAAGTTGTTTTCAGGGGCCATTTATGCCCATCTTATTCTGCCAGAGAGGATATTACAAAGCTACTGAAGTGTCAGAGAGGTTAGGCCAGAGGCACTTTCTCAAAACAGGAGGAGGTGCACTGAAAAGTAGCAGAGCTAAGGGAAACTTAGCAGAACTTTTACATAACAATATTAAATCAAAATTCACCAAAAGGTAAGGACAAGATTACCAGACTGCAACCAGGCCAGATGCCAATGAAGAATTTGATTCTGCTGGGTTCATAGGTCAAACTTCCCCTACATTTGACCCACGCAGTGAATCCTGTTGGCCATATAGGCACAGCAACCCTAATAGTGCATTCCAGCAGTACCAAATTCACTGTTTACATGTGTTCAGCTTGTTCAAAGGCAGTATGTTTTTGACACCCTGTTGAAACAGTTCCATATTTTCTGAAGGTTTGTTAAATATTTGTTAAATGTTTACCCCAACAGTTAGAGTATATTGCATACAAACTATGCCATACAAGAAAAGAACCTAACTCTGTTAACTCTGCATGGGTATAGATAGAATTACTTTGGTAAGCAGAGTTGGCATGGCTGAGCTTTACAGTGTAGAAATGCACAGTTAGAAACCTAAATAAAAAGCCTGACTTTCAGAAGTGCTGAATATCAGGAAGTTAGAATAAGAGCTACTGTGTGCATCTTCAAATATCCTGATCTACATCCATATATTTTAGCCATTTCATAAGTACATCATGTTTTTTCCACGGAAGTCCATAGTCCTAAACTACTTATATCAAATATATCTGTGTTTAAATGAGTTCAAGGACTGAACAAATATCAAATCCGTCATTGCTAGTAAATGATTTCTATTTTAAAAAAGCCTCTTGATTTTTGAAATAACAGATACCAGCTCATATACCGAATGCATACACTAAGCACTTTGTACTGCAATATTTTAGGTAGATGTTTAATGTATCAATTGAACGTGTTTCGGCCAATGTGCAACGTGAGCATGGAAAATACACCATCATTCCAACATGGGTTTTTTCCACTTGCATTTTTTTTTTTTCAATTTCGTAGTACGCAAAGAGTTACTGAAATAACCAGCCATACATCTGGGAGACAAAAAACACACACAGGAAAATACAGCAGAAGGGGAAGATTCATGAAAACAGGAAACATTAAGAGGAGAGTGAAAATATGTCAAAACAAAGGAGGTAATAGACTGTCAGGACGAATGAGTTCACCAACCGGCAAAAGTTCCTCAAGAGCCTTCAGAGACCAGAAAGGTGACGTATGCCACTCCTGACACAAAAGGACAGCAACCTTTTTAACCTCCATTTTGCACACACATAAGGTATGGTGGTTTGCCTATAGACGTGCTAGTGCCATACAGAATTACTATCTCCTTTTTCCAAGCATATGCCTTACTAGGATACATCAGCATTTAAAGACCACTGCTGATAGCAAATGCAGATGCTTATGGCCACAGGTGCCCATCACAGCTGCTCAGACCTAGTGAAAGCATCATTCACTAACATGGACATTGCAGAGAACTTTTTGCTCCAACTGGACCCATAGAGTTTTCACCAACGTTTGCACAAATAACCTTTTATTGCCCAAAGCTTTGTCAGTGTTCCAGTATTTTCAGGCAGACAAGAGTCATTTGCACCCTTCACTTTCCCTCATGTTCCCATTTGGAACAGTTTAGTCCTTCACTGAGATACTGTTGAGAATATTCTGTGCATTGGGATAGCTAGTTTCACAACAGAATAAAAAGGGGTAAATACCCGAAGTGAGTAGCTCTCAGACAGAGCACTGCTCACCCAAAATGCATGGGCAATACTTCAGTGACAAATACAAGTGTAGAAATTCAGGACATAGTGCAACATGAGGAGCTGTGAAAGCAAAAGCCATTCTGCAAGAGATTACACAGACTTTAAAGCCTGTCAAAGCAACTTTTCCCCCGCCTTTCTGAGGGGTCCCTCAGATAGAGAGAGCCTTTGTAAGACATCATCAGCTGCTGAATCTCTATAACTTTAGACAGAAAAGCAACCTGGTATCATCTGTACAAAGACAAGTTCCTTCTGTGGATTTTCTCAGTCTTCTTATCACAAAACCATCTAGGAGGATTTCAACTGAGGAGATGAGGTATCTCAATGCTTTGTAACGAACCAAACCCCAGATTTTGAGAAATGAAGGATCTGAGGATATCAAAAAAATAAAAATTTTTTAAAAGCCAACAAAATAAAACCAGTTCAGTGTAGCCTCACCCATTGGCAGCAGATATGTAGGCTCTCCCCATTTCCCAGTGAATATTTCTCTCAGACACAAAGGCCATTTAAATGTGTAACTCCTGGTGACTTTCAAAAGAGAGGTAAGCACTTAAATGCATTTGTGCCTTCAAAAATCTCCCCCTAGTGACACAGTAGTAAAATTAAGTCTCCAAGACTTGCAATAAAATCCATTCACTGGTGCCCTATGAAACATCCCAAATAAAAATCACACTTGCTCACAGGAATTAAAGCAGCACACAGAGCAGGGCAGTACTTTTTTTTTCCTAGCAGGCCCAGCCCTCCTCTGTCATCACTGACAGTAAGGGAGAGATGCTCCTGGTACTGGATTTGCCCTACCCCAGGGCAAGGGGAATCACTGGATGATGGGCCCTGCTGCTCCCCAGAGACATTATGTTCCTTCCCCTCCTGCTCAGGGAGAGGAACAGAAAAACCTTGGGACCAAAGCCACAGTGGGTCATAAGCACCATGGACGGCCTGAGGGGAGGACAAGGAGTACAAGATAGTCACCAGATGCTGCACAACATGGGTTCTAGCAAAAAAAATTCTATCAGCTTCAGTCCCAAAAATTAAGTTGCCATCTGAAGAGAACACCATCCTCATGAACCTGTATCAACATGTGGCCTCTAAACTGACTACAGGAGGTATCTCAGGCTCCTTGGGATGACTGACCCCAAGGGGCAGTGCAAACAGTTGTTAGACACCAGCCTCAGCAAGAAGTGAGTCTTCAGCATGGTTTTTTTTTTGAATTTGTGAGCTTGAGCTCTCTTTCTGGCATTGCAACTGCACTGCCATACCCATGGGTGTTTCATTGTACTCTGAAAAAATGGTAAACACCTTTTACAAACTCCAGTATTGGCTTCAAAGATACCCAAAATGTCTGCATTGTGCACCCAAAACCTAAATATGATCACAGAGTAGCGCAAAATTCCTGGGCATCTGCAACAGATGCTGGGCCAAAAGAGAAATGAATACAGACTCTAAAAGTTCATTGTAATCCAGGACCACATCATGTTGCATAAAGACCTGCGCCTCTCTGACCACAGATCCTCACAATAATCAGGCAAACAAGAATATCCCAACTGCCCCAGCTTAAAGACCTATAGCAGCTGCCAAGGCTCTCCTATAAATACGTACAGAGCAACACAGACTTCAGACCCAGCTATCAGAAACTACATGTGACCCAGCTCCAGCCCCTGTGAGTGAACAGTACTGTGGAGCAGCACTGTGCTCAGTGGGACATCTGGAAAGTGAATCCCTAACCACATATCTCATTTTAAAGAAGTTAATGTTAACCATTACCTGAAAGGCATCTCTTCCTCAAAGTGTTGATCATTCGCGACAATTAAATTAGGAAACAGAGGGGTTTTGCGAAGACAAAAAAAAAAAAAGAAAGAAAAAAAGTACCACTTAATTGCATATAGTGCTGCATGACTTCACAGAGCAAAAGCTTTTCTTTAAGATCCTAAGACCACCCACAAGCATAACACATGGCCTGGAACCTGAAGAGAATATCTGAACAGGGGTCTCAGCATAAGGATGGGAGGCGGGCAGTGTTGCTTGAGCATATGCAAATGTTTGTTTCTATGGGATCAAGTAAAAATTAACTATTTGTTGTGTCTGGTTATCATTTCTCAGAGCTGGGGATGCTTGGTAAAACAGGGAGAAAAAAACCTTAAAAACCTCTGACACAGGAGGATTATTTGTCTGTGCAAGGCTTTAGTCACAGGTTTTGGTGTTTTATGTATGGATGTTGTGTGGGAATAGGACAACAAGGGCTTTGTTCAACTTGATCATCTCATCAAACAAGGCTAAAAGAATAAAAGTTGGGATGCAAGACTAAATGGATATGATCTGAATGCATATTTGTGTTACATCTAATACAACTAGCATCATAGATGAACAAGATCAAATAAATGGTAAAACCTGACAAAGAGAAGAATAGATGGTGTGTGGAGCCATCTGTTTTGGAGGACACCCAAATCTGTCTGAATCAGGAAGGCCAAACTACCAGCTATTCTAAGATCCTCCATTCCAAGAGTGGCCTAATACGCAACTACACAATCAGCTTCTCTCACCATCACTTTGGCTGCAACTTTTTTGTGCAATTAAGTAATTTATTCCTTTCTTCATCCTCCTGATTCTAATGAATCCAAGCCACAAACAAGCCCCAGTTGCTCCTATTCAAGGAGTCTGATTGCATCTGGCAGTAATTGCTGAAAATCCTGAAGAGGAAACAGGGAAGGAAAGCATATTGTTTGTGGGGGTAATAGGTGAAGACCTGCCTCTCTTGACCTATAATACATTAGTGTCAGTGAACATTTGGCAGCCTTCAGATGATTAGCAATGAAGATGAATCAAGCAAAAAAAGAGGTAGAAATCTGCCTCATCTGAATCGCCAGAACTGCATAAATTTGCATGTTGATTAGCTGTTCTTTTGTCTGTGTTCCTAATTATTATGACACATTATGTCTTCATCATGCAAGATTCTGATCTGTCTTGTTCAAAATGCATGTAGAAAAAAGTGCTGTTTATTGATTCAACATGTAACTTTAATTTTTATGTTTGCTTTAATTAAATACATATTTGATTGCCTTTGACTGGTATCTCAGATATTTTAAACTCTTATTTACTTCATCCTGTTGACAAACAAACAGGTAACCTTTCTTTATGCTCAGATCACTAGCTGATTAAAATCCTCCCCACCCCCATCCTCATCTTCACTCACAACAACCTTTGCTTCCTTGTTAGAGCAAAGATTACCAAAAAAAAAAGTCCTTAGATAACAAATGAGTGGTGAAGCGTGATATCTGCAACACTGAGCAGGATTGCAAGGACCTTAACGATGTTAACGATAGCAAAGAAGTGCATGTACTACAGGGTCAAGGTAATTTTCTTATACCATAGATTCATTAACAGTAAGACCAGTAAACACCTGGATACACAGACCTTCTCATTCATAGGATTAGTTACAATGGGTCAGATCCTGCCCGCACATTTTTCTATTTGCTTTCATGGTAACAAGATTAATCTCCAAAGTTCCCAACCCCACAGGAAGTGAAGTCCCCACCATCCCATTGACTCTCCTACCTATTTCCAACAATCGGGACATTGTATCAGTTTCTGGGAACTGGGAAACTTTAAATAGACATTTCTTCCTACAAGATTTGCTCAAGTAGCTATAAGCAGACAAATAAAAACAAAGCCAAATCAAAAAATAACAATTATTTGTTCCTTTGACCTAAAACAAGTTTCAAGAAGGTTTTCTTTTTTAAAAAGAAGAAAGCTCTAGCAAAAAAAAAAAAAAAAAAAAAAAGAGAGAGAATTGGTAAATTATGATACCATTTCAGCAAAACTTTTTATGCACTCCAAAACAAAGTAATTTCATTTAGATATTTTTATCTCTTTCATTTTATTTTTTATAAATAAAATGGAAGTAATTTTGAAAATTAAACAATCTTTTAAGCTGATAAATTAAAATATTTCACTGAAGAACATGTTTGAATGTATAGAAATGTTGAAGGAATATTTTTTGGCATTTTTTAACCACTTTCCCCAAATTGAAACAATTCACCAAAAGCAGCACAAATATTCATAACTCTTTTTGTTTGACAGAAAACTGCATGTTTTAACCAAGAACTAAACTTCAGATTAAACACTTGACCCTCTTCTCTGCCTGCTAATTTTAGTATGCCTTTGTTACATGTATGTTTATTATGAACGTTGATCTGTTTGTAGTGGGACAAACAATACTTTGCTGGAATTCTTGTTTGTTAAATAAAAATAAACACAGTCAGTGTTGTAATTTGGAAAACTAAATAGCTCACAGAAATTACAAATAATTCTTCAGATTGTGGGTGAAATATGAGGATAATCAATTTTGACTGACTTCCTCTAAACATAAAAATTAGGTAATTTTTCTTTTATTTATGTATATGGGGGTTTTTTTAGTGTTAAAAAAACACTTCTTTGAGAGTAGTAAAAAGCCTATTAAATTTTCCTTAATGGCAATAGAAGCATACAAGTCAGGGTACAGATTATTAATCAAAACTGTGCTGCTAAAGATGCCTGAGGATGAAAAAAACCTGTCCATTCAAGCAATTGCTTTAGCTGGTTTTTTTTACATTTGTACCCATGCCAGACGAAATGAGATTCCAAACAATGATGCCTGCCGTTTTTCACTCTTAATGGCACAAGATTGGCTGCAAGTGTAATCAGTTGCTGGGTACCCTCTGATCGTCATGAAACACAGGTAAATGTAAATCCATATTGGTAAGAATAAAACATGTAATGAACACATAGCTACAAGAAAACTAGTGGAACATAAAGACTTAAAGGTTTTGACATAAACCCACAGGGCTGATAGGGAAAAAGTTGTTGCACATTCAGGCTCTTCCTGTTTATTTTCCTTCTGTGCCAAGAGCGTTTGGACCCAACCTAGCAAACACCACCCTGGACCTCCATTATAGTATCAACATCCAGAAATAACCAAGAAGCCCAAAGAAATCTCACACATGGACATAAATAACCATAGGGAACTAAATCGAAGCCACTAATAGACTTTTCCCAAGGCACTCCACCACACACTGACCTGCACAAAGACATGATGGCTCTGGGCTCTCCCAGCCTCTGCAGCAAGTTGAGAAAAGCTGGATTCGGCTGAGTATGCTGCAGGTCGGAGCACAGTGCAATGGATAAGCGATTCCCAGCACAGCAGCACTCCTCACCTCTGCCCTGCAGCACTGGCCTGCGGATGGGGCACCCACGCAGTTACCAGCACCACCCTGGGTGGCCATGACCACTGCTGTGTGCTGCCATCACCACTATCTGTACACACTTTTACTGTGAGTATCACAGCAGGCACCTGGTTTTCATTCATCACAGGAGAGATCATACTGAAGAATGGATGCAATGGCATCCCCTCCCATAGTCCTTTCCTACAACTTAATTAACAGGAGGGACCTGTCACTTCCTCATCATTGGAATTCAACTCAGCTTCATTATGGGATTGAAAGACCAAACAGTTAAATCTTCTATAAACACCTCCCATTCCTTTCCTCACATCATGTGAAAAAGCAAGGGCATTCTTTTACATCTGGACAAATTCATCTTCATTTTAAAATCCTAGGAAGTGCTCTCACCCAGCTGATTGGAGTAACAGTCATTTACCAACATGTTGACAGGACAAGGCTTCTGGCTGCAATGGCAGCACCTCAGAATTCACTCTGTTTCAGTATCCATTTGTCCTGGATTTAACCCAGTTCCACTGTCTGGCTTCCTTACGCTGCCATCTGTCCAGGATTGCTCCAGAGCCCATCCAGAAGGCTGAAATCTTGAAAGAGTGGAGCCAGGGGACACCAACCAAGAATTACCAAAATGTTGAGAACTGACTGTCACCCAACCTCAAGGATATACCCTGCAGACATGAGTTCTCCCTAACTAACATCCAAGAGGGTCCCCAATTTCCAAGAAACCTCCTATAGCTGCTAAGACCAGCTTAGACTAAACCTGCTAGAAGTGAATCTTTTACAGAATCACAGAATATTCATGGTTGGAAAGGACCTCCTAGATCATCGAGTCAACCCATAACAAAATAAACACCTAAATACCCTGATCAAACATGACTTCAAAAAGATCTGGTGTGGTCTGGATTCAATCCAGGATGTGGAACTGGACCTATTCAAATGGCATTGATGGATGATGCCCCCCTGTTATTGGGGAGAGGGCAGACATCCATCCTTATCCTCTTTGACTTCAGCATTAGCCATGAGATATTGCTGTCTTTCCTGATGGGTGGCAGAAGTTCAGCATAGTGTACTAAAATTATTTTGAGTCATTCCTACGGGGACACACCCCATGATCTGTGAAAAAATGTTATGTCCAACATTACACTCCTCTTACCTGTGGACTCCTGAACTGTATTCTTTGTAGCACTTCCTCTGTCTACACAGGGCAGTTAGGTCATAAATGGCATGGACTAAATTGCCAGAAACAGGCAGGTGAAATACAGCTGTACCTGAATTTCTGTGTATATGCACACACTGCTACCACCAACATGGCAGTGTAAGAAAAGCAGATGGTTAAATCCAAGCAAAACAGAGGTAAGACAGATGGGAGACAGGAAATCATCTTTAAAAGCTTGTCACTTGAGTTCACTATGCCTCGGGTGAGGGGGCATTTCCACAATCAGTGTGTTTGTTTCACAGTTTAGGAGTGCTCTTGGATTTGCTACTGACACTAAGTTTTCCCGTGGCAGCCTCTGCAGGTACCACTTCTGTTCTCTTCCATTGGCTAGGAGGCTCTCTGACACCCTGGCAGGTGATGACCTTGTCTCTGTTATTCATGGTGGTGTCACTTCTCAGCTGGACTAGAGCCATTTGAAATATGCAAGCACGCAGCATTCATGCTTAGAAAACTTCATTTACTGCTGCAATGCATCTCTTCAGTGACAAAGGCATATCAAGCCTGGCATTGGGCCTGGGACCAGCTTCCCATGGAATTCCTAATTGAGTTCATGGTCTTCATTCTTATCATCCTTGTCACATCTAACATTTTGTATAAAGCTGTAGGGAAGGAAACTTTTGACAGATTCACTCCACTATCCCTGTGAGCTCTGTGCAGAAAGAATCATGCACATCTGTACAGAGCCCTCAGTCTGTGGACTGAACCTCTTCAGGGAACACAAACCTCCACCAAACTTCTCCTACATCATAAGGCATATTTCTATGCCTTGCATAAATAACAACATCAGAAACACAAAACCAAGATGCTTCATTATATTCACTTTTCCCTTGGCAGTAAGGGGAGAGAGGGAATTGATATTTCACTGATGCATGGGTACAAGGCTCATCATAGGCTGAGGAGAGGTGGCTATTATGGTGATAAGCCATGTCAGCTCACTTTCCACCAGCTCACTACTGACCTCAGCCACCAACAATGCTTTCCTAGGCCTCTCTTCCAGTAAAAATCTCCTTGTTTTGCTGCATGACCCTGTCAGAAGGCTCCAACAAATAAATGGTGCAGTGTCCCTTCCCAGAGGACTTTTTCCACAATGCCTGTTCCCCATGACAGACCTTCACTCTGCAGGTAACACAAGTCCCACCAGCAAAGCCAAATTCTAGTCAGCATGGTATGGCTGGCTTGGCATAGCCCTGGCACCATCTGCACTCTGCCTCCCAGGTGAAGGTGGATACCCAGGGGGAGCTGACATGCAGGACTCACTGCTGGGTCAGCAGTCCATGTCAGACCTGACATTCCTGGGAGTTAATGTGGATCTGACCAGAAAGAAACCAAATCTGTGTCATTCAGGTACTAAAGTGCATTCACTGTCTCTATTTTTATCGTATATATTGTCCCTGTTCAAATAAAGAATTTGCATTAATTCTATACCTTGCCAGCTCCTCTGCATGGATATCATTATAATTGCTTAAACTGAGAGTTTATATATTCTTCTCAGCATTGTAAATGTGGTTTTAAAAGATGCTGACAGGTCACATGACCTTTAAAATCACATGTTCTCCTCTGCAGCATGAACCTTAATCCAAATAAACCTTTTTTTAATTGCTTTTTCAAGTACTGCAGTATTTTTAAACCATTATTGTAAATCCCATCTTCAAATAGTGAGCTATCTCTGAGTTGTGCAATCTCTAAAGATCACAGCAGATGATGGTAAGATGCTAGGTCATGGTACAAGGAAGCACATGGAAATTGTTTACCATATGAAAACTAGGAAATATAATGAATATCTGCATAAAGGATGAAAACACTTTGCTTAAGAGCAGTGTTTGCCAAAATTCACGCATTAAATTACTGTGGCAAGAGGCACTTCTAAGAGGCTTCCTTCTCTAGAGCTAACTTACAAGTCACTCATAATGTGGCTGTTACTATGTCTCTATCCGGGGAACTGAGTGTTGTATTGCACCCAATTTTTTGCTGTAAATATTCTTAATCTTCAGGACAGATTGACACTTGTTCCATACTCAGATTTCTACCAATATAACAGTTAAAAGTATTTATTTTTCCACTGTATTCAAACTAGTACAACTCCTAATGTCCACCAGAATAAAAGTATTTATACAGTATGGCTCTACTTGCCTTGATTCTGTAATTGCAGTAAGGAATCATGGAATCACAGAAAGCTTTGGACTGGCAGGGGACTTTACAGGTCATCTAGTCCAACCCTTCTGCAGTGAGCATGGACATCTTTAACTAGATGTCATTAACATAAATCATCCGTCTATCAGCTGAATTGCACCCACATGTTGGAGGTTGTGTTAATTTAATCAGGCCTGTGTGGTCTAAGACAAATTAAGTGAAGTTTGTTTAAACTGACTGCAGCTACCTGCTTGTGATCTTCCTTGGGGAGAGGGATCACCAAAGCTACCACCAGCACCTGTGGCACAGGTCTCTGCTGTGAAAACTAAAGGAGAAGCATATACTTTTTGAACAGACCTAGCAAAAGAAGTTGGTAGAGAAGCTGAAAGTCACAACAGATTGTGTTCAACCATACACGTTTTCCAACCCTAACAGCCTTTCTAAGATTTTGGTAAACTGATTGTTTTTAAATTCAGGTTAGCTGGAGCATTTTCAACTATTTTTGTTAGTGTCACTCACTAAAATTTCAAAATCAAATGAGAGAAGAGAAAAAAAAAGAACCCCTCCTTGCCAAGGTGACAAGACTCAGACTTACGTTCAAACTTTTGAAAGCAGGAGTTGGCCGTAAATTTTGCCAGATATGATCTACACACTCAAAAAAGCTCAGGGACTGGGGGAAATGGTGTATCCCAACCTTCCTGTAGGGCCATGGCCCCCACAGAGCAGAGACAAGCAAGCAGGTTCACCTGCACCCATCTCCTCTTCTGAAGTTTTGGGAAGAAAGGGAAAAACACAAATCTGAAATTACCTCTGGAACCAATGAGCATAAATGCTGCAGACAGCTGTGTGGACATCAGCCATTACAGCTTTAAACATGGACTCTGACAGGGCCAGCTAAAATGCTCTGAGGCACAGAGTTATGGATTGAAATACATACCATAAGTTCTCGGCAAATTCCTTTAAAGGGGATGATTTTGGGGTCACTTCAGCTTTTCTTCTCTTGTGGGTCCCAGGTGGCTCTGTCAGGAGGGTTCCCTCAGTGGGCTTGTCTTGCCCCCCAGGCAGGAGGGACATGAGTGGCAAAAGCATGATACCTGCTGTCAGGTGAAGGGCTGTCCCTGAGAGAAATACGGATTTCTGGGTACAGATTATTGTTCCTCATATTCTTTGTTTGCCATTGTAATCTCCGTAGTCATTCTCCTTGATAAACAAACAAGTGAAAAGATGCAATGAGGTGTAAGAATAGATTTGCACAGGGCAGACAACTGAACATTTAATTTATTTACCTCTCCTAACAGATACCTGGGGTGACATTTATTAATAAACGGCATTATCAGGTGTCTGATATGTAGCTCACAGAAATTAATTACCCAGCCCATGGTAAAACCATAACAAGCCTGCAGTGCTGTAACATTTGTGCTAATTGAAAATGAGATAAGTGCTGTGGGTGCAATTTGCATTCAATGCAGTGTATTAATTATCTTCAGTTCTCTTCATGATAAATATACCTGACTGAACCACTCTGCTAATTTACTGGGTAATAGAGTCATAAGTGGATTCCCTTAGGTGACCAACTACAAGCATTGGGCTCTTTGCAACATCAAGGCCTTCCTCTTTTCCAAGCACTTAAATAGGTTAGCAAACACAGCGCACTTTTCTTACGGGCTGCGTCAGAAGCACACATCAGCAAACTCTTTTTGTGACCACACAGCTACTCGGTACGGATTTAGGAAACATCACCCCCTCGCCCCAGGACTCCTGTACTTTGTAAAGTTGAATAGGAGGTAGTTTGCCTCTGTTGATGGCATGACACGTCATCTGATGGCAGCTCCACGAGGAAAGGCCTTTCCCTCCCTGCTCCTCATCCCTCCCCCCCATTCATTTCACAGTCAGGTTATCATGGGATTTAATTACATTTTGTGTGAAATATAAATTAACTGACTCTTGTAATACCTGTAATGATCAGGAAGATTCGGAGATACAGATACTGTATAGTTCCAGCAGATTAAGACACTAATTGTTCTACTCTCACTGACTATGATTTATGTGGGGATCAGGTTACAAAATCAATATGTGTTTGCGTTAAAGCTCTATGGTACCATACAATTAGGACTAAAGCTTTTTGTAAATGGGCCCAATAATGCAAAAAGCTCTTTGCTAATCCTAGACTTTTTAATTCAGAGGTCACGCATTGTCTAAAGCAACTGTTTATACTGTATGCAACCACTGTCCTTTATTCACCCTCCTCCACTGCAGCTTGAGTATCTGAATTTGCCACTAACCTTGGACGTGCTGTTACTAATTTCAGGGTAGGTGATGGCAATGCAAGAAGATCAAGGCCAGCGCTTTGCTGTGCTGCCCCCGGAGCAGCCTGGGCACATCGTGACTGAGAGGTGATATCTGCCTCCCCCCAGCTCCCCTTCAGCTTGCAGGCTGCAGATGGGGTCAGCTTTTGGGCTCCACTGTCAAGTAAGCAGACATTCAGGGCAGGAGACGGATGGAGGTGACAGTCACTCTCACAGCTGAAGGGGCCAGGAGGTGGTGAGCAAACACCTCAGACCCAGGAACAGGCAGTCATGGCCCGACTGGCTGCATGGCAGCCCCGCAGGCAGGGAGAAAGGGCAGCAGCAGAGGAGGGGGGACAGGCTCTGCTCCCCTTCATCCTGTCTACCCCACAGCCAGGAGCACTTTGTTATCTTCATGCAGCTGGCTGCTTTTCCATCATTTTGTGCTTGTCCATGGGGACTGCAATTCAGTGTAGTTTTCCGGGCTGAGCATTACAAGACAGCTCTCCATCACTCTCCATCAAATATGGAATACCCAGTGTTGTGGATGTGTATGCACAGGTCAGGAGGAGGCATTGGATGGGCCAATGTGTGTGTGTCAGTGTGCCAGAGCAATTAAAAAGTCAGAAAGATCAATTCAATACCAGAAGAATCGGTTTGCTTTTTCAAAAGAGCATCTAGGTGTAAAAGAGCTGGAGAGAAGTCTGCCAAAGACATGTCCACATGTTCCCTTTTAAGTCAGAGAAGGCTCTCCAAGCTCTTACTGTTTCTAAACATACCAACTGCAAATGCAAGTCAGTTTCCCAAAACATTTTGTGTGGCTGCCCAAATACTCTTTGCTTCTTGAGTTTGGTCAACTTAATATGAAAGAGCTATTTTTAACATGCTGATACAGTCTGTGCCAGAGACCTTAGCAGTGACATCTACAAAGGCATCAGTTATATCTTCCCCATCCTTTCATTGTTCTCTGTTAAGGAGTTATTTTGAAAGATAAAACCAAATAAATCTTGTTTCTTAGAAAACTGGAGGTGTTAACTTAGCCCTACCATTTGGTTCAGATGATAGCCAAAAATCAGAATTCTTATTTTTCCCATTCAGTAGGCAGAGGGAAGGGAAACCCAGTGGAGTACTGGTTCTCCCAACCCAAAGCTTTCTTGAAATAGTTACATCGTTACAAAGACAGCAGGTCCTACCCAGTGAAGAGGGATCTTGCAACAGTGGTGTACTGGGTGGCTCTGAAGAACCAAGAGCCAGAGCAAGGTAATTCCACCTAAACCCGAGCTGTCTGACATCACTGACTGATGAAACAAGCAGGCATGGGGCAGCATGTGCTGCAGTCACCTTTGCATTACCATTCACCCCTTACTAACACACAGGCCCAAGATGGGCCCCTCCCCAGATGGACTATAGACATTTTTTCTGAAGAAGGGAAAAAGCTCAGTGGGGCAGGGGGAGCCACAGCACAACTGCAACACCCAAGGACCCCCAGCACAGATGACTGAGCCATCACCCCTAGCAAAAGGTGCTGCAACACCTGCATTTCTCACCACCACGCAGCCCATCAGCAGCTTCAGCAGTGTCACAGCTCATCCTGGTACAAGCAGGATGGTTGCTGTGCTGTAAGGGTGTCAGCGACCTCATCCCTTGGACACATGGGGCAAAGCAGAGCACAGATGTGAAGCTTGCTCACAGGGGTGCCCAGCAGGCTGTGGTGAAAAAAAACCCCTACTCTCCTGAGTCTTTGTTTTGTGCTCAATGCACTAAGCCCCACTGCCTTTGCACAGGTGTGGTGGCTAAAACACTTTCCTGCTCTTTCAGGAAAGCCAGCACTGCATAGAACAGGATGTGAGGAGCCATAAAAAAAGGAGGGGGTGGTGGTGGGGAAACACGAACAAAAAAGTCTTAACTTTTTGTGTGAAACACACATTTGCCAAATAGAATCCTAATGGCATTATTGTAGCTAAAAACAGAGACTTGAAAATGCTGTATACATTATTATGCTCATTATCTACCAACTGCAAGAATGCTGTGCTAAAACTAACTCAAAACATCTCAGGTAAGGTAATTGCTACTAATGGATTTGAAGTGTGCAAAATTGAGCGTTATTACACAGACATCACATTCTCGACTTGGTGAAGCCGTTGGATACTGTAGTTACCAGCTCACTCATCTCTCGATCGGGGACAGATTTGAGGAAAAGGGCAAGCTCTCTTTCATTCAGCACTGGAAGGAAAATTCAACAACACAATATTACAGAAGCCTGTTTGCACCTCTGAGGTTAAGATGGGGTCAGTGCTTGCTTTCTAAACCACTGCTTCAGAAAAACATCTACAAAAATTTGCACCAGGAGTGAATCTCTCAGGAAAGAGAGCTGAGAGGAAACTGCATCTGTAAACTTTTGCAACTTGTATGTCTAAAGGAAAGAATGGGACAGGAGCCTGCAAAATTATTCTACATGAGGGGGAGCCATGAGTCCAAGTGACATACTATGATTCAAATTAAGGCCTGTCTCTTCAAGATATCCTAAGCTATAAATAGCCTCTCTGCCTAAAGACAGAAGACAGAAAATTATCTTAATAGACCCCTTCCTATGTAGGGGGATGTCTACAGGTCAGTGACTGTGAATCTTAACTTTGCCAAAACCCAGGTGCGTTTGAAGCAAAATATTTAATTCATCTGCTTGAAATATCCCATATAACAAAATCTAATGCATTTAGTTTGTTTGATATCTTGGCTTTCAGGGACAGCAGGATTCATCTGTTCAATTACTGACTCTGGATAAAGATCCATGATTCCAAACACCAGTTTACCTGTTTGTAGCTACATCAGCAGCCTCCAGATCATCCTCAAAACAAGTGGCTCCCATGAGTTTTGCCCTCTTTCATTAAAACTGAAAATAAACTCTAACAGAGAAAATGCTTTTCTAATATTTGAGAAGTTAGGATAAGGTCTTTTATTGTTTTAATTATAACACCAAAGCTACTACTTGGTGTTTGGATAAAATTACGCAAACTATTGTCATTTCAGTTAATATATAGAAAGAATATGTGGCCAGTGCCTAATACGTTTCAACTCCTTCTGATTACCTTGGGGGAAAGAAATTAAAAAGGCCATGTATGAACAGTATTAAAGCTGTCTCTATCTGAGTAAAGAAAGCACAAAGAAATTTGAACTCACAGCTGGTACCGAAGGCAATGGGAGCTGTGCTTTGAACAGATAACAAGCTAAGTCCTCTGAAAAAGCAGACCATGCATCTCAGATCGGGAACTTAAAATTAGTGAAGACTTTTGTATTTAATCTCTTTCTGCCTCAGTTCTTCATCATGAAATGGGGATAATACTACCACCCAATGCCTCACTGCAGTGCAGTGAAAATAAGTTCATTAATGTTTATGAAACATTCAGTTACCATAGTGATGAGTTCTATAGAAAGGCCCATTTGGAAATTAATATTTCTGTCTTCAGAGCAGGGTTTGAATAGAACACATTTAGTAAGGCATGGGGCCACACAATAAAGAGAAAAGAAAATTGTAAATAACTTGCCATTGAAAAATAAAAACAATAATCAAATCAAAATGGCCTGTTAAACAAAAATTTTTAATCAAATTTTTCATTTTGATAAAACTTACTTGGTAAAAAGCTCCGAGTTATTTTGCTTTTAACTTTCACACCTCTAGTTTTCTGCTTCTGTCAGCTTGGATGGGAGGTTTTGAGTGGTTTTTTTAAGAAGTTTAAATTTAAAGAATCTGGAAATCATGGTGTTCCAGTTTTCAAAAAATCAAAATTTCTACCAGTATGCTTTGGCAAAAAAATGAAAAATTAGTGACCCTATGATTTCCAAATCAGGTTCCTGAACAATCCAGTCCAGCAATTCTGATTGCATGCTCACAAGCCAGTTTGCAGGGGGAGTGATATGAGCTTCATATTTTGAACCATAAATCCAGGCACTTGATTAAGTTTGGCTGTTTTCATATCAAGTGCTGGTTGGAGCTGTGATACCATCATTGCCATCAACACAACTAATCTCTGAATTCAAGTCATTAACATTTTGGTAACATGTAAATCACAGACAAGTGCAACCTTACTTTGTGTAACCTATGAAGATAAATATGACAGTAGGAAAACACCCCATTTAAAAAAGAGAGGTGACTCTGGCAAGAGAAGAGTATTACCAAAAAAATGCCCCCAGGGCCAATGGCAGGTTCCTGTGGCAGGCATTAGGTGACCCACAGCAAACACAGGCCATGGATATATTTGCCCAGGACTATGCTTTCCACCACCTCAGGAGCCACTGTCAAAACTAGAAGACCTTTTTTTTTTTTCATTCAAATTGTTTTACAGTCAAAAACGTTGTCTTTACTTCAGGAGAGAACTTTTCCCAAAAAGCAAGAAAGAAAAATCTGAATTGCCCATCAGATATTCTCACCTTTCATTGAAATTGATTATTCAGATCTTTCTTCCTCTTCTCTGCTCTAGTACTTGTTCTATTATACATTTCTGCCATTGCATTTAATAGAAACATCATGGCAGAGTCTTCTGTAGCAGCTTCATTTTCATTCAAAAACCATGTTCTTTTCTGAAAAATTAAGTTTCAGAATGTTACAGAATGACAAGACTGAAGTGGGAAGAACAAAATGCTGGAATTATTTATTGTGTTCATTTGTTGAATTTGTTACCAAGCTAGGTGGTTACCTGCTTTTTTCTTTTTTTTTTTCTAATGAGTAAAACTGCTGTCCTGTTAATTACCAGCTTTTTAAAAACTGTGATTAATAGCTTTAAAATATAGAATAATAGAATATATTTTTAATGTTCTGATAATAGGAAGCAGAGGAACCTGTTCACTCATACTGAACTTACCCCAAGGTGTGTAGCTACAACTGCCATGAAACCCTGGTTGGCTTTATAGGGAGGTTCCTCTGCCCCCTTCACAAGCATGGGGTTTGTCTCCCAACACACACAAGCTGCTGTGGGACTTAGACTGGGAGCCAGCACTCCAGGCAAGAGCTAGTATTTCTAGATAAGCACAGTGTCAAATAGACTTGTGCAATCCAGTCACAAAATCCTGTTAAAACCAAGACATTAATAGGATTTTAAAAACAATAAATAAATATTTTAAACCAAATACATTTTAACAACAGTACAAGCAGATCTAGTTAAAGCTCTTCAACTAAACAAAGGTGAGACTGGTATAATCTTTTACATTTCAAAGCAAAGTCTGAAACTAATTGGACTTTGAAGAAAACTCCACCTACAAGAAAATTATTTCATGGTTCTTTATTATACAGATGCAATTCTCAGGCAGGCCTCGTGCTGAAAAAGAGTGAAGAACAGGTGCTTAATTCAACGAATAATGATTTTATTTCAGAATATCTACATTTCTGCGTGGCACCTCAAGCTAAAGAAGTAGCAGCATTGCTAGTGCTGTGTGTTTGCTGGGACATGCTGGGAGAGAAAGAGCAGCTATGCCTGGAGCCTTCTGCTTCCTACTGCAGGGGCTGGCCCTGCGTCCCAGGCAAGGACCAATCCAGCCCACAGCTATAAACTTGCCCCTTTACAACAGAAAATAATGCTGGCCTTTTTCACAAACTTCAGGAAGCTTTAAAGTTTTCCTTTAGAAAAAGCTCTTCTAAACTGAGAAAGCCTAATTATGAGACCTGAAGTCTACTACACAGAGCTCTTGTATCCAAAAATGATGTGAGGGCCAATTGCCAGGACTAAACATTTAACGCATCAACAGGTGCTACATGTTATGCATCAATGAGGTGTACATCACTGAAACATAAAGACCCAGCAAGCCAGCAGCACAGCTATCAACCAGAACAACACAGCCATAAAATCCTAATTAGCCTCATACACTTGTTATGGACATTTTTATTTATTGACATGGTCAAATTAAGAGGCAGCAGCATTTTATTTTAATGATAGCCTTGAAATCAGCCCAGGAAGAAAGTTAGCATTAATGTTCAGATACGGCACACCATCCACATTTAGCCATGTGAATGTGTATTTTAAAATAATAGTTAAATATTGCTACCCTACTTAAGTTACCCTGGGCAGGTGAGAGAAATCAAGTTCTTAATCAATGCATATCTTGTTTGTTCTGTTCCCAAGCTGTACAGGAAAACTATGAAGCAGCAGAAACACAGCAGGCTTCAGAGTTTTAAGTGTGCACAGCCACAGGCCTGATCCCTGCCTGCTGTCAGGAGGAAATTCAGGCAAGCAGGAATAAATAACCTTTATCCAAACACTGCCAGCCAGGGGGGCATCCAAAAAGTACCCACAAGTTGGTGAACAAGATTGGTTGCCTCCAGAGGAACAGTATAATTATTTATATACTTCCAAAAAGCAGGTGCTTTAATGAATGATAAGCTGCAGCTATAAGGATTTGTGTCCATCACCACAGAGTGGCAGATTCCTGTAAAGCAGACAAGATGCAGTGGCTCTTAAATATTGACACTAGCTCGGCCATGCAACACTTTACAAAGCAGGAAGGGATATCTCATCACATTTATTATTGCAGAGCCGTATTTAGATGGTCACACTGATAGCTCCTTGAGACAAGTTAAAAGAATGGAACTGGGCAGCAGTACAATTAGGAAATGAGATAGAGAAAGCACACAGAGTAAGGAATGAAGAGCATTTTACAAGGTTCTCTGGAGACATTCAAAACCCACCTGGACACATTCCTGTTTGAACTAATCTGCCTGATCCTGCTCTGGCAGGGGGGTTGGACTAGATGATCTTTCAAGGTCCCTTCCAGCCATGAGCATTCTGTGATTCTGTATTTTAAGCAAGTTTACAACTCACTGAAGATGGATTTTTTGGGAATTGAAGCACTTTGGAAATTAAATCATTTCTCCATGCATTTTGAATGCAATCATTATATGTGCCTTCACAAACCAGATTTTCCGTTTTAGAACTTCACATTTATGCACCTTAAACAAGAATACTCCAAAAACTGCAAAAGAAAACTGGGAAATGATCAGTGTATGATAACTTAACCAAGCAAATTGTGCATTTTGCATGAATTACTACAACATGCTCTGCTTCTTGGCAATTCTATTTCATATGAAGGATCACAATTGCAAAGAGTACCAACATCCCACACTCAAAACTGATTTGAGAGTCTAATTTCATAGCCCAAAATGCTGAGACACTTGAAAAATAGATCTTGAAACCATCATCTCCTTCACTGCGATAGAAAGCTTTACACTAAATCCAGCTCTTTGGCTTAGATATAGGCTGACAATTGAAGAAAGTGAAAAGCACTTTGAGAAGTTCCTTGGTTCTTTTGATTTGGCACTTACACACATGCATGTGGATAAACCCACCTGAATCTATTTTTAAACTAACTAAATAAATAAATTTTCACTGACAGATTTTGGTTTTTTTCTGGGAAGAGCAGGACTGCAAGCTTAGCTGAGCAAAATTTTCACACAGTACTTTTTATTTAAGAAAAATAAAGAACATTTTAATCAACAACACAAAATGAAGATGGGAGAAGGATCCAATTTCTGTCCATGAAGAAAAAGGGCAAGGGCAGGGTGAGCATCTTGGGTTGCAACCACAGGCATGGGACAGGGCACAGGGAGGGTAAGGCAGCTGCCCACAGCTCCCCACTGCTGTCCCAGTCTCCGTGGGGGCTCTGAAAGGGGCTGAATTACTGTCCCCAGAGCAATTCCCCATCCTGGCAAAGTCAGGATACTTTTTTATACCCTTTCTTCAAGTGGTAGCAATATTAGGGGGAGGGCCAAAAGTAGGGGAGGGAGGGAGGCAGTTTCCAGTATTTGTCATTATTATAGGTTATATATACAGGAAGAAAGTTAATTAAGCTTTAAAAAAATCCATCACACATCAATGGGTGCATTTTAATGAGTACAAAAAGTTGAGGTGTTTACTGCCAATTAAAGTGGTTTTTAAATAAGCATTAATTAACACAGAAATTCAGAAGAAAGTTATACCTTGTCAAAGAAAGGCCAACGCAGGCTATGCCCACTTCTGCTCCCATTCATACTCAGATAGTAATTACCACCAACCCTATATTTTCCATAATAATGAGGAGAGGCTGTCATGGCTGTCAAACAAAAACAAAACAAAACAAAAAAATACCCTCACAAAAATACCCTCGAACTGAAGTAAACTTTTTTTTTTACAGCCAAAGCCATAGGAGACAGCAGTGTTTTTAGCAAGGCAGTGAGTGGGGCAGTCAGACAGCTGTGCCCATGGGCAGTTGCTCACACACAGCCCCTTCCCAGGAGCAGAGACTTTGCCACATGGGAGGAAGCCTCCCCCGGATGGAGTTACAGCCTCTGTCCAGATGAAGAAAGACCAAAAAAAGGCCAAGGAACAAGCAGTTTGATCCCTAGCACTTCACCTCACAGAGGAGCTGGTTCCCTGTCAAAACCAGAGGAGTTGCTTTTTTCCACCAGCAAGTGCCAACAGACTCACTCCCTGCTTCCCAAAGTCAGGTCAAGGCAACCACTGAAAATGTTTGGTTTGCATGTGTACATCCAGCTGGTGCAACTGGTAACATGGAAAGTGGTATGGTCATCACTTCTCCATTCTTTAAGGTTTTCTTAATAACTGTTGGGAGTTTCAAATCTATTTCTACTACTGGTGGTTCTTGAGCAGGAAACAAAGGAAGCAAATTCTTCCATTGTTAGGTATCTTAGGAAAACCTTCCTTCCCCCAAAGTGCATCTTAGATGTCAATTAAGGTTTTAAAGTGCCTTACTGAGAATGGTTTCTCTCCTCAGTTTCCCAGCTGTGGAGTGACAAGAACCGCACTGTCTTTTCAACCAACAGCAGAGGCAGGTCCCATTCCCAGTACCTAACAAGTTTTAGATAAATCTTCGGTGTAGTGCTTTTAAAGTTAATTAAAAGCAACCAAGCAAACAAACAAACAAACAAACTAAAAGCCCAAAGAAACATAACAAAACAACACAAACAAAAAAAACCCAACCAACCAACCAAAGAAACATAGAAGAGGAGGATATAAATATCCAAACTCCTGTTCATCATGTCCCTGTCCCTTGGCAGGTCGCTCATGTGACTTGTGTCAGACAGCATGCAGCCTCTCTACAGAGTATAGTGCTTGTGTCTATTGTGGAATATCTGGGTGCTTTTTCCTATACTGTGTCCTCAAGCAATAGCTGCAAGGAAATAAAAGGAGAATATTAAAGCCCATGTAAGTTTTGTTGAATTTAGCTGGACAGAGCATTCAGATCTTGTGCTAATCTTTCTAACATCTGATGGGGCTAGAGAGGAATATTTTATTGCTAGAAATAGTTGAGCGATTACTTCAGAGAAAGGACGGACGTAACACAAAAGAGTTTCCAAGTACCGACAGGAAGGAGTGTTGCTCATGCGAAATTCCACATTAGGCTCTACAATAATAATAAAAAACCTACCGGCCCTTGTGATGTCTGAACTCCCCGACACTGATATATGGAGAGGGGAACAGAGGAGGAAAAAGACAGAGAGCAAAGCAAATATGCCGGGATGCTTACGAGCAGAATACAGGAGCCAAGTGTCACAAGCTGACCCTTGGTGTTTGCATTGAAACCTGACCGCTCCAGGCAAAATTCCTTTAGTGGCTTATACCTGGTTTGATTTTTGTTGATAATGGCTATTTTTCACAGCATTGTATCATTTAATGCTGTTTAATCAAGACTTCAGAGAAGGAGTTACAATTTTAGTTACTAAAAAATCCATTGTAACACATTTCTGTTTTCCTTAGATGGATTTAACCCAGCTCTGATTAAGGTCTATAATAAATAAGTGTTGTGCATACAGACACATAGCAGGAATACAGCTTGCTTCCTAACAAATGACCTACACACATTCAAGGGAAACACTGGCTCCATAATGATTGAAGAAATGCCCCATCTCGTTCTGTGCTAGAAAACCTCTCAAACTTCCTGACAGCAGAGGTGCACGTAGCAGCAATGTTGGTGGCCTCCTCAGGGTGCTTGTGGTCACCCACTGTCCAGGGTAGATTTGTTATATGTTGTTCGCTGAAACTCCCACCATAGAGACACCTGGACACCAGTACATTCATGTTCACTGTTCAGGAACAAGAAAAATGTGAGAAAATTGTGGTGGATATAAGTCATCTTACACCTTTCTTATTAGGGTGACCGTGGCACTGGGCTGGGAAGCATGTGGTAAATACCAAGCCCCTAAAGGAGGGATTGAAGTGTCCAAGCTCAGCATGACCAATAGTACCAAACGCTGTGTCTTCAGCCCCAGTTTTTTAAGCCCTCTGATATAAGGCTATTTGAGCTACCAGTTCTCTGAGGCTGGGAATGATCCTTCCTTCAGGCTCGCATATGTGTTCTGCAAGACCACAACATAAAGACAAAATAGTGGTATCTCTCTGAACACAGAACAGGATTCTTTCTCTCATCCACCAGCCTTGTGGCTTGGTGCCCTTTTCCAGCAGGTCCATTTCATGCTTGGTTGGGATGGGGATCATACCAGCTCCACTTCTGACAGGAATCATTGGTGCTTTAGTTTTTATACCAAAAAAAGCCTACAGCTAGAAGTCCTGTTTAAAAAAAACCAGTGGGGACAATAGCCACATCACCACCAGCAGGGTTGAAAGGTGGAAACATGAAGAAATCTGATGTGTTTTCAGCCATCTTCTGGAAGTTCACTCAACTCTGCTTTGAAGGTGCGCTCCAAATTCAGTCAGCTATACCAGATGTCTGCAGTGACCTTTCCTCAGTCCTACAAAAATGATAACTTGTCTGCTGGTCCTTGTGGCTGTCAGGCACTCAAAAGTTATTTAAGTGGCCAGCTGAGCTATTTTATTAATTGTATGTAAAGATAGGTTGTTATTTCTCTTACAATGATGAAAGGTGAAGGACAGAAAGAAACTTACTGTTTAAAAAGACCTCTAGCTGGAGGTTGGCTTATGCCCTGAGACAAAAGAGTTTGTATGATTTCCAAAGCTCTTGATTATGTTCAGGATGTTAGGGGTTTTTAAATATTTCTCATTCAGCATTAGCCACGTAAAATTCTACAGCTCTTGGGCCTCAATATACAAGCTATGAGGATGTTCTAAAAGGAAGAGAACATGGTTTTAAAATGCTTGAATCTAATGAAAGCCAAAATTTCTGCAGCAAATCACCCTTTCAGTATCTAGAAGACAAGTCCCCTTGGAAAAAGACTGAATAATAACTGAGTCAAAATAGCTGTCACATGAATGATAAAAACAACATTCAATAAATTACTTCATTAATAATTGGAAAACCCCCAAGAAGCACAAGCACAGAGAGGAGGTAACTCCCTTGGAAGTAATGTAGGAGCTGTCCAGACTCAAGAGTCTTCGAGTGAGGCTCCCTGGCCTGATCAATAGACAAAAGTTCTGCCGTACTCATAAGACTGTATAATTATACTGGGATTTTTTTGTTAATTCAATGCAAAAAATACCTGTATGTCCTGAAATCAATAGAAGCCTGATTTCTTCTGCATGATGATCTCTGCAGCCTCATCAGAGATAGCTGACCAGGCTAAGTGTCCTTCCACAGGATATGGAAGATTTTTCACAAGTGTGCATCCCATAATTGTAAATCTTCATTGTAACTAATGTCTTGCGCTGACATTAGCATGTAAAAATTAAAAATGTCAGATAACATCATCTGTCTTTCCCTGAACATACAAGGAAACTGATGAAGTCTCAAAAACCAGCAGCACCATCAGGTTCATCTCTATCTGTAGCTACAGTCATAGGACAGACAGCTTGGTTCCTTGCCCACAACTTCAAGCATCCACAGCCTTACATGTGATCCTGAAAGAAATGTCCATCACCTTCACTGCCACATAAACATACAGTGACCAATCTCTTTAAATACTAATTTGACATTTTTCTTTAAAGTTTTTATCTGACTAAACAAAATAGGTTCCTGTTTCATTGAGGCCTTCTCTTTTGGCCATTCCTTAAATAATACACCTTTTGATTAGAAAATTACTCACACACCACAAACATTTTGAAAGGAGCAGACACACCGGCAGTGTAAAGAGGGTTGAAGAAATTCTCAAAAGACAGCTCCGTTATTTTTCCCCTATTGACTGTGTGGCAGAAGCCCTGATTTACACCACTTTTTCCCTATTTATATGGCAAAGGTCAATTTGAAATTTCCAAAAGAGAAACAAATCTTTAATTTTAGATACTATATTTCCAGAGATGAGGCCAACAACATGACAAGATAGTATGCTGGTATGCAGGCAGATATTATTCTGAAACGGGAGGGAGGTCAAAAAGCCACCCCCTGAGCTACAGACAGGAGGTGACCAGTAGCACAGGTTCCATACCCCTGTGCCAGAAAAGCCAAACCAAAACACACATCCTCACGTGCTTCCAAGCACATGCTGCACACCAAGGTGTGGGACTCCTAAAGGGGTCGTACAAGTGCACAACAGACAGGACTTAAGTTCTGCCAGGACATCTGCAACCAGTATTGTAAAGCCAGCTTGACAGATTTTTTTATTCAAAAAAACACCAAACAACAACAACAACAAAAAATTTACACCCTTTTTGAGGAAATAAACCCAAAGCCAACAAGAAGTAACCATAAAAAATAAAATAACAAAAAATATTTTAAAAATAACTATATTTCTAAGAGAGTCTGAATAAAAAGACACCCTGAAAACCTTATGTGACACAGCTCTGAGCATTTATGGGTTTCTTTTGAATCATATTGTAAACCAGCAGCTCATTTCTTTTCAGAGCTGCAGAGGCAGGAGCACACAAGTGATTAAACAAGCAGGTTTAACTATCTTGCTGTGAGGAAGAATTTGTCAACATGGGCTCAGTATTTATGTGGATCTGCAGCAAATACCGTACGGCTGCATGAGTCAAACAGCTGTCTGTCAATAAAGCTATTCTCCTCACTGGAACATAATAGCACAGACTCAACATGACCCTCAGAGGCCTCTTTAAGCTGCCTGGCTGTCTCCTCCTTCCCCATCCCTCCAGAGTCCTTCACCAGCAAGCTCTGGATTTAAAAGGGAGAGAAAAGAAAAAAAAAAAACACCAACAACAATAAACCACATATTAGAATCTTTTCTATCCATCTTATTATTAAAAGTGACTTAACCCTGGGCAAGTCTGTCTACAGGGGCGAGCCAGAGCTAAAGCAAAGTTAGGGAAAGACAGCTTTGATTCATTGCACATGAAGGGCTACCAACAATCCCTTTTAATAGAGCTTGCAACATTAATGTAGCGGGAGCCACATGCGACACCCATTAAGGCCAGGGTGAGCTCCCACGCATATATTTCAAGGAACCAGTAGTTTCCCTGGTCCCAGAAGCTGTCTTCATTACAAAAGTCTAATATATCAGAAGAGAGAGAAAAGCTCGGCTTTTAGAATGCATTTTTTATTATTCAGCCTTCAGTGGAAATGTCACCTTTCTAAAGCAAGCTGTTATCATGTGTTTCCCATGCCAAACACATGGCCTCCAAGGAGAGGGTTTTATCTCTACATTTTTAGTGATTTGTATTTCCCTTTCAAGGAACTCCATGCCTTAAGGCACCCGAAACACTCACAGCATAAGAAGGTAAGGTTACATGAGATGCTGCCGAAGAGGACAAAAAAAAAAAACCCACCGGATCTGGAGTCGGCACAGCTTCCAATGGCAGCCTCCCTACCCACTTGTGCACCTCCTTTAGCAGATTTAATTATTATCCGTTTCCACGACACTTGGTTGGGACCATATTCTCGAAGAAGCAGGACGCCCATCAAGCGCTGCCGCCACATGACAGGCTGCGGCGCAGCCAGCACCACTGCCCCGGCGCCTGCCAACCAGCCAGATGCTGCCACATATTGGCATCTGGGGCCTGGAAAAGCAAACGTAGTCTCAGTTTGGCGGCAGATCCTGACCCTGAAGACTGAAGGAGACAAAAGGAGGATAGATGAGGGAGGGGACGGAAATCTCTCCTGACAATTTCACTGGTAAAGATTTAGACAAAAAACTATTGTTTAGCTGTTCTCCAAATGAATAAGTTTCAGAAAAAGGGGGGGAGTGGGGGACCACACCCAACATTCTAAATGCTGTCAGGGTCCAGGGTGCAAGGACAAGGGATTATTTATGAAAAGAAATAATGAGGTAACCAGATGCCTGCCTTTCTGAGCCCTCTGCAGTCCAGTCAGCCTAAGAGGACATGTGCAGCAATGCTCATCAAACACTTCTCAGCCTTAAAACTCAGGACAGGCACTAGCTCTTCCCATCTCTGCCACTTAGCAAAATGACACTCTCTGGTTTACAGGGAGGCTCATACAGTCAATCAGCAGCACAGCAAAGGTTTTGGGAGAAGAGCTGCACACCTCACCCCAGCCAGGGACAGTAACATGTTAACTGCACCCACCAAAACAGCAAATAAATAAAACAAAACAAAACACACAAATTAAAAAAAAAAACCAAAAACAACCAAGCAAAAACCAAACAACCAAACAAACAAAAAACCCAAAACCAACCAACCAAAAAAAAAAAAACCCAACAAAAAAACCAAGTTTTTTTAACACTGAGGCTGACATTACACAGGTATGCTTAAAGCAGGAAAACAAGCTTTCCTGTTTTAATGAAATTATCTTCTCTCTGTAATCGAAGGGTAAGCTCCTGAAGCCCTCAAAGTCAATGGGAAAACTCCCAGTTATGTTAACAGGGCTAGGACTTCACACTGTGCACGCACTTTACCCTTGAAAGCCGATTAACTCAGGACTCTCTGCAGTATCACAGAGCACCTACTGAGGTGCCCGCAAGGAGGCAGAGCAGCCAAGGTATTCTCACAGGAACTCACCTCTCACTTCACTTTGTCGGTCTCAGCTTTGCTGGGCTTGGCAAGACACCATGAGAGACCAGGGGCTGGCTACAGGGGACTTCTCTGAGGTCAAACCAGGCATGAGGCTGGAAAGGAAGGAGCCCAAGGAGCCAAAGTAGTAGGGAAAAAAAAATTACAATCTGGAAAAAGGATATATGCCACTTGGTTTGTGGTCCATGCTGTTCAAGTAGCTCTTCTCCATGCCTGGCTTGTAAAGGATGATTATGAGCTGGGAAATGTCAGAGCACAATGCACAAGCAAAACCACTAGTATAGTGTAGTGTAGTGTAGTGTAGTAGACAGCACCGAGCTCTAAATCATGACACAGCACTGGCCCCTCTTTTGGAGGCTCCTTCCTCATTATCCCACCACTTGCGAGGAACCATAAAACTCATTACTCATACACTACTGGGGTAAGCCCTTTCCTAATGCTTTTACAACTCCTATGCTTTCATTTTGTGGGAGCAATCCTCTGTTTTCATCAGTACGTGGGGATAACAGCTGTATCTAATAATCCACTCCTGGGTCCCAGTGATTTGGGTCAACATTTCAGAACCAAAGGCACAGAGAGTGCAAGAAAATCTGTGAGGGGGGGCTGAAGAACACACAGGACATGGATGGAAACAGCTGAGCAAACCCAGAAAATAGCCTGGGGATAAAAGGCTCAGATCATGGAAGAGGATGGGAGAAACTGGTAGAGGTGAGATTGTGCTGAGGTAAAATAGATCTGCCTCCAAGGCAAAGCAAAACAAGGTTAGCAAGGCTTTGCTGAGGAGGACTGATGACCCCTGCAAGGTCTGCTCCTTCTCTGTCTGGGCCACCTTTATCCATCTCCCCCACTTGCCAATTGGCTTGTCTAACTTATTGCTCCCAGAAGGACTTTTCCCAAACTTAACAACTTTAGGATCTCAGCAGCAAAGGATCAAGGCAACCACCCACAGGCTTCCTAAGAGGACACTAATTCCCTGCTGCACAGCATTGCACGCTTCCCCAGCCCTCCTCCTCATCACTCTGACACTACAGCCCTCCAGCAGCAATTCTAATTCCTCCTGACTGGTCCCTGGGCCAAGAAGATGGACACAGAGCTGCCTTTGGAGAAGGAGAGCCTCTGGTCTGCCAAGAGGCAGTGAGGTCCTGTTGAGGCAGAGCATTAAGCTGTCACCTGCTGCTGGGAGTCTGGAGTATCCTCTCTGCTGCACCAATTAGCCTCCTCTGCCCAGCAGCAGAGATGCAGGAGATTTCACTACACAGCAATAGCAGAAGGTGGGACCACTTCCATCACTTTACCACCCAGAAGCTGGGATTTTCTTGAGGATACCTCACCATCTTTGGACCAGGGCTCCCCAGCTCTGTTTCTGCAGATGTCTCAGGCAGCAACCAGGACTCCACCAGCCCTGTGGCACAGGAAGATGGCCATGCGCTGCCAGTCTCAACCACTGCTGCCAGCAGCAGCTGCTCAGCCTGTTTTAAGCAAGTCCTGTTCCCCCTCTGGGAGTTGGCTCTGTCGCCCCTTCCCAAACTGCATCTGGAGCCACACAAGGCACTCTGTCCTGGGGGCTGCCTGAGCCCCTCACACACACCCCATGACCCTGCAGCTGCTAGTACCCCTGTTGCTGTTCAGCCCAGTCCCTCACCCCCCCCCCCCCCCATCCTACCCACACACACATCCCCATCAGCAGGAGCTGTGCCCCAACCTCACAACCCCATTGAGGCGATCCTGCTCCTGCAGCACCATGGCGAGATGCCGTTCAGCCCTGGAAGTGAGAGCATACAGAAAGTCCTTAGGCACTCATGGTGGCCAAAGCTGCAGGCCTGTTCTGGTCTTCACTGTGCCCCAGCCCACCATTGGTTGGTGGGTATAGACTGAAGAATTGTTAACATACGCAGTGGCACAAACTGCTGCAGAAAGAGCCTGCAGGAGGTCTGGCCCACCACGCTGCCAGGCAGAAGGAAACGAGGCTGAGATAAGGAGCCATTGAGGTGAGGGACGGGGCAGCATTTAACAGGCCGCTGCTGCAAAGAGATAAAGAAATCCTGTCCACACAACTTCTTAGACCCTGCAAAAAGCTGTGGGGCTCCAATCTGGAAGCTACATGCAGCTTGGAAGACACACAGAGCCAAGGGCCAGCTGCAAGAGGTGCTCTTTAGCCTCAGATGCTGCTGACTGGACAAGGACTTGGGGGTGCTCAGGCACAGCCAGAGTGAGGCGCAGGCTGGCTCGCCAGCACATACTGGGGCCCTGGTAAAGGCCCTCTCATGCAGAGCACAGGGCCAGACAGCAACCAGAAACTCACAGACTTCAGGTCACAGCAAAGCCCATGCAGAAAGCGTAATTCTGAAGAAATCAACAAATGTACTTTTTATTGCTGAAATCCCTACCATAAATCTCACCAGAGAGGAAGTTTCTGTTTCTCCAGCTTCCTAGTCAGTGTCCTTGAGAAAACAAATGACATCACACTCAAAAAAAAGAATTAAAAATCCCATAGTGGTTTACTTTGCACTTCCATGTACCTTGTTATGCTGAGTGCTTCATTTAGAAAAAGGCTGACCTCCCCAGCCTTCTTCATCCCAGTGCCCTTCGCTGCAGGGACGCACCAAGGAACAGGTTTAACACTGGAGAGAGGAGCCGGGTGGATGTTCTGGCACACATAACCCTGCCAACTCAGCATCCCAAAGGTGTGTGGAGAGTCAGCATGACAGTGACTGCTGTCTGAGAGGTGATTTTCACAGGAGATAGAGGAGCTGTGCTACAAGCACAGAAGCTGTGAACACAGCCAGCCATTAAAAGCCTTGTATTTCTTGAGAGGCAGTTCCTTTCATAGGTCTGGGCAGGTGCCCTGGCTCACACACACACCAGTTCTACTCAGTGCAAGCCTTCAAACATTTTGTCTCCCGGTTTTTCTTAATAGGACACAAAAACCATTACAGAGTGGTTTAACAGGGTGCAATGAATTACCACTTTGACATGTCCTAAGTGTGTTATCTGCCTTACCTGAACACCCACAGGAGAGCAGGAAAATCTATAGGTTTATTTTCCTATGTTTTACATAGACTCTCACCAATTCCTGTGAACAAAATGGATTTGTTTTGCTATCAGCCATCACATGTTACAGAAGGAAAGTGGAATGGACTCTGCACTACTTAACAGTCAGCAAAATAGAGATGTGCACTGCAGGGCTTCATAAGAGGCACCAAAAAGAAGCAATCTAGAACATTTCAAGTCACAAAAGCCAAGGACAGAAAGTGTTGATTAGGTAGGAAGGATTGTTCTTCAAGAACTAAATGTCAAGTTCAGAAGCCCATGGGCTGAATTAGGCTTGAAAGGTTTTGTTTATTAGAGGAATACATGTAAACATCAATACAACTTAATACATGTAAAGGAAAAAAAATACAGAAGCAGGATTTTTTTTGTGCAATTCACTCTAGAATGTGCTTGCTTTATCAAAACCATTAACAGAGTCAGTGGTAAGGTTACAAAAACCTGTATCATCTCAAAGGCTCACTTCTGGTAAGCCAACTTGCAAAGTGCCTCATTCCTTCTAGCCTCTGTGATCTAGATTTTCTCACTACTAACGTACCCAGAAAAACAAATATTTCTGTGTCAGTAACTTAACCAAATGTTTTGCAGTGAGAGCAACTGGTCATCTGGTTTCAGCTAGAACAGCGTTCTCCTGCTGCTGCTCACAGAAATCAGCTTGCACTCCCGTGCTATCTTATCCTGCTTTTACTTGCAACCAGTACATGGGCATGACCTGAACACGAGAGCATTTTAAAATAACATGGAAAATATTTTTTTAACAGTTACCACCAGGCAAATGTTTTGGGACAGATCAACATGGGCAACGACATTATCTGGTGGCTGGGCTAGAGAGCCCCAGGGATGGAGTCAGCTGGCTGAGGGAAGGGAGGCTTCCCTTGAGCAATGAGCCCTCTCTAAAGTCACAGCCAGGGCAGTGCTGGAAGGAAGTTCTGGATCAGCTTGGTCTCTGCATTAGAGATTTCCGACCCACTTGGTGCAGGAGGTTGTTCCTGTGGCTCACCTGAGGGAGTTCCTGTTATGAAGCCAGAGGGTGGTAGGTTGAAACACAGTTTCTGAGAGTGATGTAATCTTGGACAGCACTCCGTAGGCAGTGATACTAGTGACCTGGTTACAACCTGCAGTGTTGTTACAGCCCCTCTGCTGGCCTGGTGATCACAAGAAAGGGAAGAAAGAAAAAAAAAAAAAGGGAGTGGAATAATTTGAAAAAGAAAAAAAAAGTTTCCAGATTTCCTTTGGTTAAGCGAAGTATTTTCCTTTTCCAGTTTATTTGAATACACCGACCCGGTGTCTAACGGATGGAGACTGTGCAGATGCACTTTGGGGAGTGCCCATAAAATACACTGCTAAAATACAAATAGGGAGGCATACTTTTTCTTTTTTTTTTTTTTTTTTTTTTTGAGTTGTAAATTCAATAATCATTGCTGTCACCTCACTTTCCCAAAGGAATTTGCCCTTTGTTCTCCGGATAAAGCTGTGGAGAAGACGACAAAGGAAAAAAAAAATAGAGAGCAAAGTGAACTTTTAGGAAAAAAACCACAGATCCATAATCTGTACAAGCATCACGGAGTACAGCATTTGTATGACAGAAACCCATACAGGCATGGCTGCTCAGCAGCAACAGCAGTGCACAGCAAAATATTCTGCATGTCTGTCTTGTCCCATTCTCCAGACATTTCTAACAAACAAACAGGTCAGCTAATTGGCTCATGCCCAAGTCATACCCACCAGGGTTTGCTCTGAGATGTCCCTTAGTCATTTGGCATGAGCAAAGCCCAGGCTTCTTCCTGTTCAAGCAGCAGAGTGGGTGAAGACTTTCTTTGATTTATGAAGACTATTAACAAACAAACGGGAGAGTTCAGAAGCTTCCTCAAGCAGAAGAGCAGGAACAGAAAGCTTTTTTCCTGAAGTAGCAGCTATAAATAGGACACTTAGAGGAAGTAAAGTTCATTAAGTGATAAAATGGTGGCTGCAGTGATGAGAGAAGAGTTTTTCCTTTTTTTCATATATACATTTATTTAGTATTATGTTTCCTTGGTCCTTATTAGAGTGCTAAAGCAGTGTTTATCCAGCTGAGGAAAAGAAGATTTCCCTTTCTGTAGTGACTTTAACATGGAGCTCATCAAATACAACAGTCAAGAGTTTTAAACAGACATTGCCAGCCAACAAAGTACAACATTTGACAGCATTATTTGCCTTTTATATGCTCTTTCCACAGTGTGAAATGATATGCCATTTTTAAGACACTTTCCATAGTATTATGCAACAGCTTTCTTAATTTTTAATGGATATATTATTTTTAGCATGTCAACTTCTGCATAAAGCATTTTAGCATTTTATTCAGCATATACCATTAATAAATTATTTGCTCCTTCCCCCTCACCCAAAGCTGTACTTAGCATAGGGAAATGGTCTATTGACACCATAAAAGACACCTTCAACTGGCACGGTCTATAGACACTTCCATCATCAGACAAAGCACCATGAACAAATTCCTGGTTTTACTTAGTCAACAAGTTGGCAGCACTAAACATGCAGCCCAGGAGTTTCATCACAAACCACCTTTTGGTGAAAAGACTTAAATACACATAGCAACCAGTTGCTGTAAAAATAAGCCAGCACTCTGTACAACCAGTGAATCCCGTTAAAAGTGTTCACTTTTGGCCTAATCACTCCAGCGTGCTTTAGTCATCATATCCAAGTGGTTTGGGACATCCAAAGGAAGCAAGGCAGGGTGCTTCTGTGCCAGAGAAACTTGTCCACTTGACCTGAGCTTATTCAGAGGGCACGCATCTCTCACCTCAGCAGATCTGCCCATTCTATAAGGGCAAAAAATGGATGAGATTTGATATCTTCAACACCAGCAACACCAGCACCAAGACGCTCTGCAGGATTAAACTGCAAAAGCTTGATACAAAAAGAAAAAAAAATATATATATGTAAGATTCTGTGAGTAAGAACAAAAACAACTTCTTAAAAGTTCCAGAAAGGTCTAAGGTAAGAGACATCCTACTGTTTTCCTGCTCTATGAGTTACTTTCAATAGTGCAAAAGCACACTTGAAATTCCTAAAATCCAGTAAATGGAAGAAGTGTCTCCTTTTCTTGAGTCTCAGTGTTAGTCTTCAGAGACTACTGATCACAGCATGCAATTCCCTGAAGCACTGCACATTGGGACTTCCTTTTAAGTGTAACCTCATTTTAAAAAAAGAGAGCATCAGTGAGAGCCTGCATCGGCAGAACTCTGGACACTGCGTTTGCTTCCCATTAGCCTTTGCTCACACCACTGCATTACATCTACATCAGGGACACTGGTCTGTAACTTTCAATTTCATAAATTGTGAATTGGTCCTAAAATATAAAGATGTTAACATCTATTTCCTAATTTAAAAAAAAAAAAAAAGAAAAAAAAGAAAAGAAAAGAAAAAAGTTTTAAAGGATCATACAAGTGGACTAAAACTGAAAAATTAAACCCCAGTGAAAGAAACAAAACAGTGTAATGGCTTTGTGGAAATTTCCTAAAATTCAGCACCTCATATGCTTTTTAGTTGTACATCACATGATGGAATTCCTGTGAAAAGGAAATCACAATATTTACATCTGTTTAAAGATACCAAACCATATAAAAGGGAATGCAAAGGTAATACTCCAAAGAGACTAATAAAGACACACAAAACTATTTTGCAGTTTTAGAGAACTGTTTATACTCTATTCAATTACAGCCAGTACAAAGGCATGACTTCTTTCTTGCTTTTTCTGGAACAGCTAATAGGATAACTTCTCCCAGTTGTCACTTGGAACAATGTGTATTCATATCTTAATGCACTCAACATCTAAGTGAGTCTACATCCATAAACAGGAATTTACACATTTTAAGGTGGCTCTGCTACTTGTAGTCATAGTGTCATATAGTAAAGGCAGCTTGGTGACAGTGAATAGTGCTGCTGTGATATCTTCCACAATCCAGCAGAAACAGATGCAGTCAGAGTCTCTCTGCCTTCTGCTGAAATAGAACCAGCACTAGCAGGGGGAAAGTTAAGCATGTACACTTATTTTCTGGAGTTTTGTCCTTCCAGAAGAATTTTAATCTTAGAAAGAAGATGCAACACAAACTGCAAGAGAAACCTAATGAAAAATCATGTTGCATATTTTGTTGGTAGTAAAGTGTGGAGGTACCTGAAAAAAATAATGAGTGCAAAATACCAAACCAACATAAAAATAACAACTTCATCTTTCACCAGAAATAAACAGACCTCTGTTTTCTTAGAAGCTGGCTAAATGTAGGAGGTGTTTACAAGGAAGTCACCTGCACTGGAAGCCACAGCAGCAGACAACGTCTGACACAAGTTTTCTATATAGCTGAACATTGATCCCAGAGAGTTATTCTGTGATGCTTTGACCTGTTTACCCTTGGCAGTGGGGGGAAGGAAAGTCACAATGACAAATTGCTATCCATGCCAAGAGAGCTTTCTTCCTTTTCCTGACAAGGTTTCCTCAACAATGAATGGCAGCTTCCTTGGATAGTCACACAACAAAAATGTGATTTACTAGCTCATACAGCCAAACCTCCACCAGATAAGTCACCACCCTACACTAGAAGGCTTAACCTAGCAGGCACTGGGGTGACTGTTCTCTGAACAGATGTGGCCTTGTAATATATCTGTGAGTGGCAGAGATATATTTGCCACTTAAACCGCAAGTGGCAAAAGAGCCACTCTTTGGCATCTTTGAAAACAGGTAATACATTAGCCTGCAGTGAAGAACAATCCTGCACTGGCAGGGAGAAGTGGACTGGATGACTTAGTTCGTCTTCACTTCTAATCTTAACAGGAGGAATTCCCTTCATCAAGGGTGGTTTTGCTTTTCCCTTAGCTGTTTGAGTCCTGTAGAGCTTGTGGGTGAGGGCAACAATATGCTACCACCTAACAATATAAATGCAGATTATACAAAAATGGGATTTTGCTTTTCTCACTTCCCTTTCTACCTTTGTCAGAAATGCAGACACATGCTTTTACCTCCAGGGAGTTCATGTCACCTAGACAATACAGGAGGTCCAAACATCTAGTTCCATCTCCATTAATCACTTCACAGTAATGGCACAGAAATCAGTCTGTCTCTGGGTCTTCTGACTCACTGAATTTTCAAAATCTTCCTTCAATTTTTCAAAAACTATTTTTTCCACTCTGCTCTGTTCAAATATACATCTAAGTGAAGTCATTATTTATGCATCCACTAGAAAGATACTCTGTTCAAAGCTGAACAACACAGATCACATATATCACTTATTCTACCCAAGTGAATTAGGTCAGATCCCCTCAGCTAGGTCAAAATTAACTAGAAGGAAGACAGCATTACCTGAAATGCAAGACCCTGTACTAGATGTCTATTCTCTCAGTCATGACTATTTAAACCTAAGAGTAAACTAAAACCAGTAGTCATTATTATTCCCATAACTTTAATAAAGGAGTATCAGTCTGGAAGGTTGTCTCTATTTCAAGGTTTTCTACTCTGTCTTTTGTACAAGCTACCAGTTATCTTCTCATTACACAAGTCACTGTATTCACAATTTGAAGTACTTTTCTTGACAAATGCTGTCCAGAAGGTTTCTTGGAGGGCAGCTACAGATTTTCATCCACAGCAAGACCATAACTTCTGATCAGTGTGTTACAGATTTCATAGTACTTAGAGGTATCTTGCTGAATTGGAATCAACATTCTTTAGTTTAATTCAGTTCATTAAAAATATTTCAATGAATTTTTACAGCACAATTCCTAAAATGTTCATGCAGCAGCAGCAGCAGGTGTTTCCAAAGCACTCAGCATTGACAAAATCTGTTCTTTAAAGAAATGGCAAAGCACTCTGCTTTTCTACAGAGACACCTGTCAACAGAAGTCAAAGTTTCCAGATGCAAAGGAGAGCTGGGCAAAATTCATCAGTGCTGAAAAAAAGACCCATCCATGTTCCTATCAGCAGTTGTCTGTTTTTAGGCTTACTTCAACAGAACAACTTGGGCAGATAAGTATTTGTCCAGTCTACGTGCATACCTATAGAAAAGAAATTTTCCCCTCAATTACCTGCTGAATTAGTGATCTGGCCTCTTTTGATACATGGTCTGGTATACTCAGAGAAGTGTGAGTGTTTATTCCTGATGGATGGCACTCAATCAGGGTCTAAGGATAAACAAACAAAAAAGGTAGACATACAGTACATTTTTTTTTAATTAATAAATGTTGTGTTATCTCCTACTACACATGCACATTAACACACAGTTAAAATTTCCATTCTTCCAAGTACAAAGCAGTGATTCCAGGAGGAATGTCTACAGGCACTGATGCTCCCCTGGAGACGCAGGTTTAGAACATTTATGTCTTAGGGCTTGTGCTGTATGGCTTAAACTTGAATAGTCTGGAATTTGGTAGACTTTGCTTTCTTCATGCAGAACTGTCAGCTAATGATCAGTTTGATCTGGCCGAGTACCTTTTTCTCAAAACATCAAACTAACGTGTAAAAGCAACATATGGCTTCCACAGTGTCACAGGAAATAATGCCGAAACTATTAGGGCAAAAATTTTTTACATGTACAGACAAAATGTTAGAGAACTCTGACTGCACTGTGGTTAAGAGGGCAGCATGGTTTTTGGTTATTTATTCAGTCCTGAGTTTGATACAGCTTTATCAAGTTGTTCTGCTGAAGCTTGAGCATGTTTCATTCTCTGGTCCCATGCAGACCAAGCAAACAGAGGGTACTCGGGTCAGCAAGGCACATCTGAGAAAGACAATCAAGGAAATCACAACCAGGCACACCACTTCCGAGAAACAACTAGCCAAGAGGTCAGCTGTATCAAGTAACTTGCCCCCAGCCCTACCTTGCCAGAAAGAAGTTCAAAGAGAATGGCACCCAGGCTCCACCAGTCACAGGCTTCTGTCTCTTCTAGGATAGCACCAACCTCTAAAGATGAGACATTTCAATTAATATTAAAAAGGTCAGCTACACCTTCAAAATTAACATATATTTACAAGGTGACTGTTTAATGCTGACAGAACATATACTAAATACCACAGAGCTTTCATTACGCCTGCAATTTAGTTAGCCCTTTAGCCACCTACAGATTGCATTGTTCAAACACAGCAGCACTATACATTTCATGCATAATTTGACTCTTCCATGCACACACAGGCATTGTAGGGATTACAGTTAGGATTCTTCTATACCAGACTAAACTGGACAGTGGTAGACAGTAAAGCAAAACATATTTAGAATTCACCCTGATCAGAAGAACCGGATTGACCAGAGTGTCTGGAGGCATCCATAAAAGCAGCACAAGGGAGGTTGTAACAGTCTACTGCATGCCTTAATTTTGTCTATGAGGGCAGGATATACCTCCTGGCTAACCCACACCCTTTGTTGGGGTCACCATGGGAGGTTTTTCACAATAGCTTCTCTTGTCTGTCGGAAACCAGATAGAGATGCTAAAACTACTTCACATAGCCTAACCTCAGCCAGCAACCATGTATTGCTACAGCTCAGCCCAAACTGTAACTAGGTGAAATAAGTTGTTTTCCCTAATATCCAGCCAACACCCAACCCTCTCTTATTGCTGTCCATGCACAAGAGATAGCAGAGGGGTGAGACAGGAGTTATACAATCCCTTGCCATACACATTCATGTATCCAACAGCATGATGTATGCAGAAAAATGGGGCTTTCACTGACTCAGGCTTTAAACTACAAAAATTATTAAATACAAACCACACCACGCTGTTTGCTCTAAAACAGCCAGAAAAACAGATTGCAATGAAGATGAAATCTTCATTTTGACTGTCAAAAAAAAAAAAAAAAAAAAAAAAATTGCAGAAGCTGCACTAAAATAGCTTTGGTGGCAAAAGCCACACCAGCTTCCCAGTAGAGGACAACAATTAGCATATAGTCACATCGTCGTTGCTGTGAAAAGCATTGTGGTGCATCTGAAAAATCTTGCTCATCATTCTGTGGAGCTTAGCATGAGCACAGCCAAGGAGAACTACAGACGAGTCACACTCCAGGGTCAGGGAAAAGAAGGTGGTAGCCCCAGACCTCCCCAGATGCAGAGATGTGTGCAACACACTAAGCACAGGGATTTGCAGAGCGCTGCCCCCCTTAAGCAGCTGCCACACAAGCTGGAAGATGCTCAGCACCTTACAGGGCTTGGCTGAGGTTGCTGTTGCAAGAACAACAGGGAAGGATGGCTCAGACATTGTTTCTTTAGGTAGGACGTCACTCACATTAAGAAGTTTATTACAGTTAATAGCTTTTAAATGCCCAATACATCACTATAAGGGTGCCACACATTAGAATTTATTCCATTCCTTACAGAGTAACACTTCTATCAGCATCCAGAAACTTTTACAAAGATGTAATGGCAGCCACATGAGGAACTCTAGCCACATAATTACATGCTTTACTAAAAATGTTTTAAGATCACAGGCAAGCATCCAGATTAAGTTGAAATTATGGTAAATTGAGAGAATTGTGTAAAAATCAAAATCTTATCTTGCAATTTGATTTTATGTCCTTCAGAAAGGCAGACCTTATAAGCAACTGTCCCTCAAAACAGAAAAACTAAAAAACAAACTTAGGCCTTTCCACATGAACCAGCTAGTGAAAGGTTTTCATAGCATCTCTTAGTGAAACCTACTGAATGGAAATGCTTTTCAGTCCAATTGTGATTTCCTAGTACTGTATATTCCAATAATGTGCATTCAAAACCAAGCTAACATGAGTGGAAAGTAAAATCTAAACACAAATACTTTAGGCTTCTTTAGAGCAGAGTTTTCCTTCCTCTGTGGTTTTAATACTGTGGATATTCTAGACAAAGAGAGCTTTCTTTCATACAAGCGAAGATTTTCATTTGTAAATTACATTCCACACTTATTCCAGAATAAGGATAGTATAGCCAAGAGTTAATTCTCAGTTCCTGTACTACCATTAACTTCTCCCTATTGACAATTCTTAATTTTTAGACAAATCTTAAATTTTAGAATAACATAACAAAAGGAGATGAACCATTCCTCCCAAGGATACTCAGTGGGGATGGGCCTCTGGAGTTATAGCCCAATACAAAAAAAATACTCTAAAGGTGAAAAAAAGCATCATTTTGAGCACAGGGAAAAGACATATTACAAATAAATAATTTCTGACTTCTGGTATTATTTCCTTTTCTGCTGGCAATCACAGATACTGATCCAGCTCCTTGAAGCATCAAAGTTAAACTGTGTTCTTTTACAGAATCACACACTGTTCATTACAGGAAGTTCTTGTAACCTCACTTACTTCACCGATGAAGACAGAGTAAGTACCAAAAAGTAAACCACAGAGTCCACTTCTCCAAAATCCAAGCTCTTATTTTCAACTGTAAGAACACTTTTAGTACATGCCAAGTCAAAACAAATGTCACTGAAGATCTCTTAAGAGATCAGCACTGAACTCTTCCATCCACTTCTAACTGTGACCAAAATGACACAAGTGGGATAAACTGAGAACAGTCAAGTAATGCAGATTTCTCCCCGGGCTGAAGGGCTGTGGCTGGGTTCTCACGCACACAGCAGAAACTGTGGGACAAGTCGTCTGAACCAACACAGCACAGAATATGGAAAACTCAGCTGAGGGCCACATTTGAGTATTCTCTTTTACAAAAAAACCTAAATTTTAGCTCAACTTTTCTCCTGTTTGTCAGTGTATGCTTTTCTAAGGCTTTCCCTAGGTCTCAAAGTTTCCTTACTTCAGATTAAAGTGTTTCCTTAAAAAAAGAAGAAAAAAATAATTGTGAATATTACAAATAAACATGTATTCTTTACATTCTCTTGCTTCAAACAGGTCACATTACTTCTGATGCACTACACTGATCATAATAAATTCAGGATTTCACATCAATAATACTGCATTTTATCTTGACTACACATCATGGGAAAATATAGAAACTATAGATTATGAAGTGCTTTCAAGTGATACAGAGTAGCTAGCTAATGTAATATACCACACAGGGCATATGCTTTTTTTGTTCAGCTTTCATATTGCAATAAATCTGAACTACAATATCTGCCTTCACTAAGAAAACATTTTCATCTCAATTCATCAGCAAAGTAACTTAGACAATAAATGGTAGCGACCCATAAGCTCAAGTGAATAACATGGGAATATTTGTGCCAATTCTTTACTTCATGAACCTTGAAATCAAGGACCTTAATCCACATTTGTAGAAAAATAAACATGCACACACACACGTGCATGGTGTTAGTGTTTCTAGGACTAGCAGTACAGAAGTATTCATATTATTCTCAAATACAAAGTACTTTTAAAGGGGAAAAATAGAAAAGTAGGGTGAAAAAAAAGAGTATCAGTAGCTCTTCCAGCTTTACTGCAACTTCATTAAAAGGATGAGCTTTCTTCTTTTTCCCTTCCCATTGCATGCCCATTCAACATCTCTCACCAAGCAGCACGTCAGCAGCAATGCCACATTCCTGTGCAGAAGCCATTTCAACAGTAGCCGTTGGGGTAACTGAAGGGAAGGAGATTTGTAAAATGCTACTGGGTGCAGATGGAGACAGACAGCACAGGGAAACACCTTCACTACCCAGCACTACCCTCCTTCCAGAACAGCTGGTCTCAAATGAAAGGCCATTTCTTTATGGTTTCCATACTTATCTCAATATTTGCATTATATACAGTAATAACTTACTTCCTGATAAGGGATAAGTAGCTGACAACATTCTGTACTTATAAAGAGAAGTGCCAGTTCTAAAGAAAAGAAGTAGAACTTTACTTCTCTTCAACACACATCCTTGACAGTTATGAACTGTAAAACCAAAGTTGATTTTCTTGTTCTCTCTACAGCATCTTTACCTGAAATACACCTCTCATGCTGAAGGATTTCAAAGGCTTTTACTACTACACCTCAAACTCTCCCACATATAGTTTCCTCTAGGGCTGACAGTAAGGCCTCCAACCAACACACACAACCACTAGTTAACATAAAAGTGGACTTGGACATTCACTGTGCAATTCAGGCCAGATGGCTTGTGAATCATCAAGAATAAATTCTCAGAAAAAAACTTCATAAAGATAAACTGTAACACAAAAAAAAAAAAAAAAAACAAAA
>JANHGN010026614.1:25063-48418 GCA_024605025.1 Megaceryle maxima | reverse complement strand
AAAATTTGTTTAATAAAAATAAACTTCTTTTGGTTTTGTTTAAATTTGTTTGTTTGTTTTTGTTTGTTTTTTTTACTTTTTTTTTTTTTTTTTTTTTTTTTTTTTTTTCTTGGTTTGGTTTTGGAAGCCAGTAAGGCTTTCAGCCTTGTCCCTCACCAGACATCTAGATTTGCATCTGGGATACACTCAGTTTCTTAGTTGAAGTTCCTTCACCACTCATGCGCTGCACTGAAAGAGCTGGAGTTTATTTGAAACACTAGAGGATAGATCAGTAAGTGGTGAGGTTTACAAGTTAGGAGCATTTGAGGCACCAGAGTTTGTGTGGTGAATTTACAAGGCTGATATCTCCATGGAAGGGAAGCAACAACTGACCTGTCTCTATTGACTCCAGAATGTATCTGGATAGACAAAGAAGTTAATTTGCCTGGCCAACGGAATTGCTTATAGCTGAGATGTGTGAATGCTGCCCTCAGTATATTGGGTGTGGCAGGCTGATTCATGATGTAAGGACTTCTTTCCCATGGCTTTACACACTGTACTTTTTCAAGAGCAAGCTCTGCCAAGGCCCTTAACAGGACTTGCTTTGCTGATTTGCACTGCCCTGTTTAGATCTACTCTTGGGCATGTTGAGGTGTTATTGCTGGTATGTCTCGATGAGGATGCAGCAAGTTCTGGTGCTGGAAATGAAAGGGATCTGTATGTGCTCATACTCTTGTTGGCATGCTGTCTGCTTTTGACAATGAGCAAAGCAGGAACATCCTCCCCAGCAGCTCAGATCTAAATCCCAGATATGGAGATTGATCCAGGATTTATACACAGCACAGGCTGTGCTGGAAATCAAACAGGCTAATCACTGCTAATTAGCATGATGGGGCCTGTAGACCTCTGCAGCCCTGCTTATGGGCTAGGGGGGGACAAGCTGCCAGTAGGTGCTAAATCATTAACAGTTGCTGTTGAATTTAAATAGCTGGTGATGTTGATTTTAAGTGACTAGTTCTGCAGTCATACACAGCCAAGGAAAGAATTTTTCCAGCGCTACAGCATCACTATGCATTTTTCCCAGTACAGCTATGATTCAGGCTGAAGAAGTATTAATCTGCCTCAGCATATGAGAACTTAGCAGGTATTCAGAAGGAATTTTTCAACCGAGTGCTGTACTGCTGATGTTTTCATCATTATTTAATTAATTTTTCATTACTCCATCATAGGTTGCGCTGTTGCACTCTGCTACTTACAATCTAGCATTTATACTTAGCTTTTTGAGGGAAAGGAAAGCTAACACTGGATCTCAAACCTTATTATTTGTCCTCGGTGTTTACCATATGGTGTACTCTTGGATAGCTGTGGAATCTGTGAAACTTTCCAGTAGGTTACTGTGATTTTTGTGCTCATATTCACTATACGTAGGTTTGATTGTCTCTTTCCCATCCCCCTTTCCCCCCCCCCTTAAATGTACAAATTGTATTCCAAAATAGCAAGGAAATATGGCAGGTTGCATAGTTGGAGAGAATTATGGTCCCTTTCTGGTAGTTAATGTACCCTGAGCTTTTGGCTGTGGTGCCTCATAATGCCACATGAGGCATGCAGTAACTGCCCAGAAACACATTTGTTAGCTGTCATGTCACTGCTTAATTATATCTTACTTCTGTTTCAGTGCATCATGCATAAGTCTGCTAAATGTTCTATGTAAATCCAAGCCTGATTTATTGTCTGAAAAGTACCTTAGAGAATACCAGTGGAATAAAAGAGCTCCCTTTAATGTGCTTTCCTATCTGTAGAGCTCCAATTTAGTGTAACTTTGTTAATCTTTGAATCAGTAAACAATATTGCATGCAGTGTATAACTTTAACTTAAGCATATTGCTTACTTATGTGCTTGCTCTCAGGTGTGCTGTGAAAATGAAGTTTTCTTTCTTTGCCGATCGTATCAAGAGTTGAAAACATAGTGCGTGTGTTACTAGATCTGCCACCACTGTAATTCAGGGCAGTTTCAAAGCTATGACAGTAGTGCTGATTTACACTAGCTAGTGTTCAGATTTTGATGCTCTAATGGTGATGTGAAACTATTAAAAACCATTTTTGAGGCTACACCTCTCTCCCTGTAAGTCCTTGTATTAGGGGAATAGGGAGGGCAGGAGGGAGGAGATGCTGCTTGTAAGGAAGCGACATCTTGTTGGTGTGTACTGTGAGTGTTGCCTGCTGCATTGTTCTTGATATTTTATCTTTTTTCTCTGCTGGTGGCAGCAGCTTCAAGATGCCATAAGTTCTTTTGCTTGAGGTGAGATTTACTGAGTGTGTCTGAAGCTGGAATCTGTGAGCATTTGGCAGCTATTAGACTGTTGCTTTCTATGTGAATGGACTAAGGGCAAACTAGTATTGTAACATTTGAGGTGTGGCTTTCTCCTCTGTCTTATGATGCAAAAAATTGTCTGTTTGCCAGTGAAGATCATACAATTTCCCAATGCCGATCTAAAGCCTTGTAGGTCCACTTGATGAAGGCATCAGCTTTTTTCTATGAAGGCTGTTTTAAACGTCACCAAGGGTTTTGTAGTGAGTCTATTGTATAACCTGTTAATATAGAGTGTTTTCTTGTGTTGTTGCTAGCTGAAGCCTGTCTTTTTACCTTCCCTCTCATCTAATCTAAAACATGTAAGTGGGTATTACGCCTGGAATTTCCCAAAGATTTGAGATCCCTGAAAGAAACTTTTCAAGGGGGGAAAAAAAACCCCAACCAAGCAAACAAAAATCCACAACCAACTCACCTCATAAGAAGAAACAGCAGAAGTGAGAATCAAGTTGTGGAGGCTCTTGCCATTTTCATGAAGACATGGCTATCTTAGTCCAAGGACAGACTATTGAAAATCCTTAGCTTAATGAGTAGCAAGGGCAGGAAGGGTAGTAGACTTGCATGCTTGTACTAGATTTGTTACTTACAAAGTGTTAATATAACCTTTAAGGGTTTATTTATTAAGAAAACTAAAAAAAAGAAAAAAAAAAAAAAGAAAAAAAAAAAAGAAAATCAAGCACTGAAGAGAAAGTGCTGTGCTATTTTTGGGTTGTGGATTCAAGCACAGGCTTTGTGTTAACTGTTCCATGAAGCTCAAAGCATGTGGGATGGTGTTTGTAACTAAGTCATCTGGAAAGTGGGTTGCATACCATGTGAAACTGGTTATCCATGAATACCCATTTGGGTTAGTGTGGAAGAAATCAGGAGTCAGTGGTTCTTCCTGGAGTGGTATTGGTGAGTGAGGAAGTAAGGCTAGGTTCAGCCTGAAAGCTAAGCAGAGGGAATGCATGCCATTAAAGAAAAGAACAAGATCCTTTCACATTAAGAAAATGAAGGTAGCAGTGAGGTTCAGCGATGATAGGCCCCCACCAAGACGTTAATTCCTTTGACCGTGAATGAAACCTTGCTTCATTGAAATCAATAGCTTTTTTTTTTTTTTTTCATAATGGCTCAGCTGAGCTGGATTTTTATCCTACATCTCTTATGACAATCAACAGGCCTAATAGGAGCTAGTACAAATAACAAAGATTGGAAGTAAGCTTTTAAAAATTTGCTTTGAGAGGAAGAAGACTGTGAAGAAGTCAGATATTGCAGTTCTTACAACTAAGTTTGAAGACTTAAGACTATGATTGCACAGGCTCTTTTTGCAAGAGAGATCAAATGTCTTTAAAATACTTTTATGCACATAACATATAAGGTTATAAAGCTTCGGGTTTTTTTTCCTTTCATCGTGATTGCTTACAACAGACATTTCCCTTTTTATACTTCATGGTATAAAACTTGGTGTAGCTGCATTGTCGTTAAAAGTAAGATAAGATAAACCCAGAGATTTGCATAACTACAGTTGCTTATCTTTTTGCTGTCTTCTCACCATGCCCAGCAGGTGTGGTTGGAATTCATCATTTACAGTGATTTTATACAACCCATGAAACCTAAAAATTTCACTATGGGATGAAGTGGATGAAGTCAGTTATTCTGTACTGTTTGCAACTCAGTTTTTCAAAGGTATTAGTTGGAAGACTAATGAAGATGCCTATGTTTGTTTATACAAATGCACATATATGAAAAAATCTGGATGTCCTTTATCTTGTTAGACTATTATACTCAATTTCAGTCTTTGCAGCGAGTGAAACATCATTTAATTATTGAAGGAGCAACTGTCTCTTCAAGTTAGTTCCCTTTAAAATTTAAGACAGTTGAGGATTTAAACAGGGGCCCTGGTGTTATCTTCAAGACTTTAAAAACTCTTATGAGTAGACAGAGGTAATAAGGAAGAGAGAATCCCAAATGACGGCTGCAATATGCCAGCTAATGAAGTCAACTTTGTCTGAGGCAGACCTTTGCTGCTGAATACTATGTGCCAGAATTCTGCAAAGGCACACAGAAGTTCCAGCTGTTTCAGTGGAGCTTCAGTTTGGAATGCAAATATTTGTCCCTGTGGGCTCATCTTCACAAAAGTCTTGTTTGATGTTTGTAACACAGTTTTGGTAATCTACAATGAACACACAGAACAGGGTAAAATTAGATTACAGAGCTTTTGGTACTCTATATCCTAGTGTTTGAGAATCTTGAAGACCCTTGATTCATATGTCTCAGATGATGAGTTCTGCTAAATTGCTAGCACCGTGTTGCCTACATACATTAACTCTTCCCAAGGCAGTAGAGTTATTTTGGTGGCAAAACAAAATTTACTGGATGCAAAAAGGCTACTCATGAAGACAAATTATTGCCCATGTAATCAGGGAATTCTAGGGCTTGATATCATTATTAAAGTCAGTCTTGTCTTAAAAATATTGAGATCAGCACTGATAATGGACATTAGATTAGTGTCTAAGCTCACATTCAGTTTTTGTGGCCTGAGGTAGCTGAGGACTTATAGCTAAATTAAAATTTGAATCTAACCTTACCAAAAAAGATGATCCACCATTCTGCTTTCATTTCTCTTCAACTTTATCTTTATACAAAAAGCCTCCAAGTCCAGAAGGCAACAGTAGATTATTTTATTAACTGGAAATGGATCCTAGAGCATTAAGGATAACTGGCAAGACCTCTGAATGACAGTTTTGTTTTTTTTTTTCCTAATGGAGGTCCTAAATTTGTATTTCAGTATCTGTATAAAAGAGGAGCTCAAGTTTTGCTGGAGACAAGATTCTTCAGTAAAAGAAGAAATATGGTAAAAGGTAAGCGTTATAGACTGTGTTGTTCAGGAAGTCTCTTGTCCTGAAGTCTGCACCCCCATCAGCTTTTGGTCAGTTTGTTTAGAGACAATCAGTTTAGACCCTTTCTTATCATAAAGAAAGGTCATGAGAGTTTTATATTTCTAATTCACATATTTTTGGGTACTGGAAAGAGGCAAACAGTGTCTGTCATTGGCTTCGTTTCTACTTAAAGGACTCCGCTGGGAGTCCTTTTCTGGATGTTTTTGATGTAGCTAATGGTGAGTGCTCAAACAGGCTATATAATTCTGAAGCTGAAGGTCACATGAGGAAACCATCTAATGAAAGAGAGTAAGATACTATCTAGATGGGATACTCTGATGTCTGATTCTTACTTGGAAGAGAGATAAATTGACCGTTACGGTATGGTCAGCCCTTGCTGACTGCTGAAAGAAGAGAATTTAATCCGGACTAAACAAATATCATTTGTTCCCCTCTCCCTTCACAGGAGGCAGGGTTGTTTTTGTTTGGGTTTTTTGTGTGTGTGTGAGTTTGTTTGTTTGTGGTTTTTTGGTTTTGTTTTGTTTTCTGTTTTGTTTTGTTGGGGTTTTTCTGTTTGGTTTTGTGGTTTTGACATGTGGGAGAGAAAAGAGAAGATCAGTGGACAAAATTGGCAATAAAACTTAACTTTGAAGATCTAAAATAGACATGAGCTATTTACATCCTGTCTTGAATTAGGTTATTAACAAAATACAAATGTCTATGGTACTTCACACAGGAATACATGGAACACTTGCTGCTTGGAGATCATATTATTTATTGACTATCTCTTTAGGAGTGTGTTGAATTTTTTTATTCTTTTTTTTAATCGGGAAAAATGTTTGAGAGATATTTTTTAGATGTAAGAAGCTTTCTAATCCCTTATCTTCTCAGCATGAGAACACAGCCAAGACTTCAACAGCTCAGCATTGTCTCTGAGTTTTGATGAGGTGCTTTGCAATGTTAGAGTATAATGAAGTTTACCAGGGAAGGGCTGGATTAATCCTGTCCTATGAGACACCTTTGCAAAACTGCATCTAGCCATGTGAACAAATTTTAAATAAATGGGTACATTTGCCAGTCTCTCAATGCAGGATTAATCTTTATGCCTGCTTGATTTGTGTGGTATCTAAAAATCCAAGTGTAGGAAATACACAGGAAAATTGTCTTGGATCATAATTCAACTCAACATAAGCAATGGGGTATTCATATGGATAAGTAAAGCTTTTGAGGGCACGGGCCATAATTATTAAATCAAGGTTTTCTGTGAATGCAAGATTTCATGAGTTTGTGCTTGCAACATACAATCATTGTATTCAGGAATTCTGTGAGGAAGAACTTGATAACATTTTTCTGAACATTCATTTGGGTCTGACAGGGCTTGTCCATTTATCCAGACTCATTTATGGCTTCTCACTTTCTCTGTATAGAATATGTGGATAAACTTAATGTTGTTTACTGGTATTCAGAAAGGTGTTTCTCTCATTGTTTTCCCAAATGTCCCCTAAACACAGATGTACAGGTATGTTAATATCAGGATAGAAACTTTGTCACTGGTGGTGTCCTTTGTTCATTGTTAAGTTGCTGTTCCCCTGCATTAATGAAAGAATATAAGCAGAAACTCTGACCTGCTCCATCTTTGATAGACAGCAAATCACTGGAATGAACCTGCGTACAAAACCAAAAAGTGATCATTATTCATGTAGAGAAAAGTTTTGGATAGAGGAGATGTTTACAGAGATGAGAATGAGTTTGCAAAAGATTGCACAGGAGACTTGCTTCTCTTCTGAGTGAAGAATTTTGGCTGTGTAAGAGCTTACTCTGTGACCCAATTGCCTATTCAATTATATCTTGGATAAATTTGTTTTATGGTCTCATGCTCAAAAATCTTTAATTGCTTTAAGGGATAGAAATGGGATCAATTAGCAGAAACCTGCAGCTCAGGTTTCAGGGTGTTAGCATTTTTGTCATCAATCTTGTTAATATAGGAAGATGTTCTATCTATGCTGCACACTTCTACAGATACTTCAAATACTTGTTTTCTTTTTGTAGGATTCATGTTACTATTGCAATGTACAATGTTTCTTTTTGTTTCCATTTACAAATCATATACTAGCAATGATGCTTTCTGAAATTTCTGTCCATAAGACAAATTTTGTCAATGTACAGTAAATCGTTTATCCTTCTTTCAGTATGCATAGTTTTTGTAATTGATTGTAAGGGACAGTATGTAAGGGGTAACAAAAGGCAGCCAAGTCCATTACTTGCAAAAAATCAGACAAAATGTAGCCTATTGAAAGTTACACACCTGACCTAAATGAGTACGTGACATTTCCAATAGGCTTTGGGCAGCAGTTGGTCTGCTGTCAAAATCATTTGTTGATCTGCTACTAGTCTCTGATAGTGAAGGATATCAAGATGCTTAGTTTAAGTAGACACATAAATCGCAGTCTGTTAAATTAAAATAAGTTTTCAGAAGCATATTTCCTAATTAGGATTTAATCATAGAATGGTTGGAGTTGGAAGGGACCTTTAAAGTTCATTTAGTCCAACCCTCTTGGTCAATGGCTTTTTATAGTCATTTATAGTCTCTGCTCAATCAACTTTTTTATTCTCTATTACACATCCCTTTCCCTTTGGGATGAAAATTTGGTGACCACCTGGGCATTACTGGAGACTTTACTCATCTTCATTCACTATGACTGATGTAAACAGTCTTCTGATATAATGTGGAGCTCCAGTGGTCATGTTGATTTATATCAGCTGCAAATTTGACTTGGTGGCTGTGACCCAACTATTGATAAAATCTAGAAGCTCAACTAAGGCAAAGAAATGGATTTTTTAATATACATTTCTATTTGAAGGGTGGTCTGTAGAGCAATTTTTTTGACTGAGTTGTAATCATATTCATGTTTTTCAGGTGATACACTATGCCTGGGGTTGCAATGCCTCATGAAAACTACACTGTGTTGGATACAAGTACAATCTGCAGTTGACTAGGACTCTTTTTCACCGTTGTCTATCAACACTTCTATTACTAGCTGAGTCATTCATTAGCAAAAATACAAAGCATGCATTCTGAGTTCTGTACAGGACCATTTTTTATGCCACTCCTATAAAGAAGTACTTGCATAGATTTTTAACTGCACAGTAGATTATTTAGAAAAAAAATCCCACAAAAACAAAAACCACTTTATTTTCCAAAGGCTATTTTTATTCTTTTTAAAGTAGAAGCAAACATCTTGGCTCATCTTCCAGTGGTATGTCCATGACACAGGACATAAAAGAATTTATTTATAAAGAAGCAAATCTGTACTCAAATCCAGAATTTGCAAATTTTCTTCTTCCTTTGTTCCTGAATTAATACCTCTTGAGAGAAGCAGTAACTCTGTAACAAAAATTGACAGTTTGGCAATATAGCAAGGAAGGAATTTTTGCCTATTTAAGCATGAGAAACAGAAATCAGTATCATCAGCGCTGTATCACAGGTCTCTAATTTTAGTTCAGGCACTACTTTTTAACATTAGAGTTTTAGCAAGGTAGATTGAGGAGGAGGGGGGAGATGGACTTTTTGTTACAATTCAGATTTTTCAATACAAAACCACAATCTTAATGAAATAACATGTTGGTGTTTGAGTTTTATTACTTCCCTTTTTCCTGTGTTGTGTGTGTGGTTTTATTTATTTTTATTTTTAGCTTTTTTTTTTGCTTTTAAACCACACTCTGACCAGCAATTTGAAGAACTGGGGAGAATGGAATAGGAATAGTCCAGACATAGAAAAACAATCCATAGGCAAGTAGATCGGGGAGGGAAGGGTGGATGAAGAGGAGGAATAGGTTAATATGAAAATAACTTTCCTAGGGTTTAGTCCTGTCCCTATTAAAACTGACAATGCACTATTATGACTAGAATGGCTTACCATATTAATATTGTATTTCAGGCTCTGTTAGAAGCTTTTTTAATGCTGCATTAAAAGGAATGTCTAAGGGTTTTAAATGAGCTGTACAATTCTCTATTTCATGTGCTTGACCCTAACATTACACTACACAATAGGAGCACCAAATTTGTATGCTTCCTAGGTGTTAACAACTCCATTGCTTGTATTTGTGTCTGCATATAGCTTGGTGAGTCTTACTGTTTGTTTATGATCCCTGCTCTGCAGTGCTATCATGCAATTCTTCCCATCAGTAATAATCACAAATGTATTTACTTAGCAGTATGGGGAATGAATATGATTTACCCTAACCTAAGGAAACTCTTGTAAATAAGCACCTGTGAGGGGAAATAACAAACCTGATAATAACAATATGTACTTTTTGCTAACCACTATTAAGCATTTAATGTTATGTCTTTTAAAACAGTGAGGAAAGAATAGTTCGTGGTAATTTTTATTTGGCAGTAACACATACACTACACTTGCCTTTTTTTCTTTTTCTTTTTTTTTTTCTTTCCCTGAAATATCTTCCCATAAATAATGAGCCCAAAGTAAATTTAGTACAATAAGTATAGATTATTTTGTTTATTGTGTAGCATAGTTTAGACAGGATTTGCAGTGAGCCAAACACCTTACTCTCTCCCATTTTCTTGCTCTAACAAAGCATGTGGGGAGAAACAATCTATTACACTTCATTAATCCTTTTAATATCTACTGTCTGCATTATTTGCTCTTTGCGGTTGCAATTAATATTTAACTTCCATTATGCAAATTCCACTTACCTGTATTCTATTTGCTAGCCTTCAGTGTCAAAGTGCTGCCAGGACAGCATTTGCAGCCCAATATCTCTTCTTATGCTAATGTTTAGGCCAACCTGTGAATTGCAGTTTCCTATTCCTTCATCTATGTAATTGATAGAGATGGAGAACAAGAAGCATCATTTCTATCCTGTTTGCTTCCTTCATAAACCATTACCCGTTACAACTTGATTTCCAATTTCTATCTAATTTTCTACTCAGCTTGCTGTTTTTCTTTGGTGCTTAATTCTGTTGGTACAAATGACTACAGGCAGTTTAGTTTTTTTTTCTTCTTCTCGTACATGTTTGCTTGTAACTATTAGAAGTAGAGTAGTTCTAAATCTTAATGTAGTTTTGAAGACATGTATTGGCAAACTACTTGGGTTCTGTCTTTATATATTAATGACAGTAATTAACATGGAGTTCTTAGTTATGACTCTAAGTGTACTGGGGAGCTGTCTTACCATGATGTGAACTCTCAAGTTGCATGTTGAGTACCATGCTCAATTAAGGACAGAGGAAACTCAAGCCCATCTTTCAAATTAAGAAGAAATAATTATAAAAAAAAAGGCAAACTTTGCAAAGTCAGCTCCAGCCTGCTGTATTCAGTTTTGCTTTTGTCAGCAGAAGCTGTTGAGTGGCAGATTGGCAGCCCACCTGTGTTTGTTCTTCATGTTATTAAATATCAGCCCTGAGCCAAACAGAAGTTAGAAAATATGTTAGAAATTATGAAAGAAATCTTAAAGGAACAGTTCTCACGAGGGTCACAAGGCACATATTGGGAACAGGATCAGTTAAATGACCCTGTGGGATATTTGTGTCTTTACCATGGCTGGTCAGGGTGTGGTTATGCTGTGGATTTTAAAATAATACTGTCTTGACAGTGTTTTAGTTAGTGTCTTACAAGTAGAAATGCTCTTATGATAGTTGAAAGGCACTTTTACAAGAATCTTGTTTTTCTTTAAATGCAAGAGAATAAACTGGAATCCTTTTCCTCCAGAACTACGTAAACACATCTTCATTTGTGTTTTACAGTTTCTTGCCCACCTTGTTCATTCCCGTGAATAGACCTTTAGCTTTAGAGAATTACACTTTTCTGCTCCACAACCAGTTGTTTCTGGACAATGTGTGTCTGTTCTGAACTCAGTCTATGTTGAGTGCTCCCTCAGTTGAGAGCACTAGCTTTGAGGAAATGCTGGCTCCTCAGTAGGTTCTCCAATGTGAAGTTTTGAGCTTTATTTTGATCTATCAGAATTTACTGCTTAAGTGGTACTCACTGGCATCATATGATAAACAAAGACTTAAAAATCAGTCTTTGGACTGTTTTTTCACTGGTTTTGACTTCTTGGAAGGCATGGGAACTATGGATGAGAGTCTTTATCAGTGGCAATGAACAAAGGTTGATGTACAGACCTTGTGGTTTGGCTCAGTGGATCTTTATAGCAGGGACTATTTCTGGCCTTTCTTTTAGTACCTAGCATAGACTACCATTGAGGGTGGCAGACCTGCAGAAGCACTGTGTACAATAAAACCACAATATGTAAAACTAAACATTGTCTGCTTTCCAGTTTTGCCAGCTACAACCTTATGAACTGAATTTCTTGGATCAAGGTGTCTACAAATTAAGCAACTTGCTGTCCTCACTGTGCTTTTGGTGATGAAGTTTGAAATTAATGTCATCAGCTCTTTAAGCACTTTGTTTGATCAGTGGAAACACAAGACCAGTACGAGAATGTAAGAAAATAACTGATTTTACCTAAGGAAATTCATGTCTGCCTTCACTGACTCTACAGCAATGGAACAACTGGTTTTGTTTATCTCGTTTGTGATCCTGGGGGGACTGGTGGGGTATCTTCTTGGTAAATGTTGCTGGGTTTTTTGTTTGATTGTGAGGACTTTTTTGTTGGCTCTTTTTGTTTGTTTGGTTGGTTTTTTTCAGTATAAGACCCCTAAATATTTATAGTTAGTGGTACAGACCATATAATGTATCTTTTCTATGGATAATAGGGTTTTTTTTCTTGATTTGTTCAAAAGTATTGCAAGCAACTCTCCCTCTTACCTTATAAATGTACAGGCTGAAGTCCACCACTACAAAGGAAATGTAAGGCTGTGGTTTTTTCCTGGGAATCATCACAGCTGGGTGAAGTCAAGCTGGACTTGAGCTGTTTATTTCTCAGCAACGAAAGCTGCCTTTCTTAGTATAGTATCAGATAAAACAGATTTCACAGTGTGCTCTTGTGTGTTTCAGAAACTGATATTTTAATCGGAGCTGTGGAATCACTTGGGAACAATTTGCTGTGCCTAGGAGAAAAAAGGTGGCCACTTCCAGCACCCTCTGCTCCTCTACCTCATTTGTGTAATTTATCATTTAGAGTAAATTGTTACCTTGGAACAAGGGAGTAGTTTGAGTTGTACAGCTTAAGGAATTTCTCAAGATTCATGTTCAAGCTGACAAACAAGATGAGCAGGCTGAATAGGCTTTCTTTGCTGATTTGTGTGATGGATTTTTGAGTCTTGGCACACTGGCTTTCAAACTGAGTACTCCTTATCTGCTTCTCTGATGTAGAAATGTAACCTGAACTCTTTCCTCTGTGTATCTGGGATGTGAGCTCATATTTGTGATTCAGGCTAATCAGGATGCAAATTGGGTCCTGTGGCCCAGTAATGCCTCAGCCCACCTTTACATAAACAATGATTCTGTCAGAAATAATGATCTTGAAGCAAAGTCCTACTTTCCTGTGTGCATATGAAAATCCAGGAGGCAATGGATTTATTCTAGCTCCCTAAGAGTAGAGTTTGTCTTGGTCTCATACTAAATACAGTATATTTCTCTTTTTAATTAGTGTTTTAGGCAGTAGTATGTGCTCTTGCACTCAAAGTAAAATCTGATTCAGAGTTTGTCACATTTTCTGATGTGTTGGCATTCCCTGTGGGTACCTTTAATAGGAATCTGAAAAATCCCAGCATGTGAGGATTGCTTTTACATAGGCAGTCCAGAGGAGATGTACCAAGACAGCACAGCCAGGTAAAAAAAGCATACTGGGGGGATGCTAGGTCATCTTGTATTTTTTTAATTCCCCAGTGCTGAAAACTTCTCACCAGGCCAAGGCTCTGACTATTATGACTTAAGAAATTAAAGAGTTCAGATTAAGAATATTTCAGCTGTTGGCCTTTTCCTACCTGTCATGTTTCTGTTCCTTTTGCCCTCACAAACCTGTATTTGCCAGTGCCTCAGCATTTTGCCAGCACTATGAGGGAAGGCATTGCACTTGGAGACCAACCAGCCACTCTTGAAGTGTATTGCTGCACACCCTGTGCTATTTATGCCTGCTTTAGAGACTGCAAATAGTAGAAGTGTGCTTGATGCTTTAGCTGCTGTCAGACATTTTTGTCTGGAGTCCTCTGCTTAGCCTTAGCCTAAACCCACTTGCCACTCCCCAGGAGAGGGTCAGCACCGGGCAGAAAGCACAGCTGTATACATGTAATTCTCTGATGCCTTTTGTTTAGTCATTGAAAAATCAGACAGGAGACTTTGTAGAAAACATTCAAAAATAATCCCTAGAATCTTCTTGCAGTCCTACCTCAACTGCCGCCTTCAGCTCAGTGTCTTTCCACCTATTACTTTGCTGTGCGGCAGAACATCCTCTTACACTACATTACACTACGTTATTTAGTATCTCAGTAGTGGGCACTGGGACTTCAAATGCTTTGAAGCCTCAATACCAACTTCTCCTTTGATTATTTAAAGGAAACAGGGATTTCTCTGTGGTTCTGAGCAACCAGGCTATAGGAAAATGACAGATTTATGTGCTGATTTATGCATTTGTGGTGGTTTCTCTGGTTTTGGTGTGTTTTGGTTAGTTGGTGGTTGGTTTTTTTTCCTTTGCTTTTCTAAAAAAAAATAGTATTAGAATAGTAGATAACAAATGCCCTGCATGGATAAAATGGGGATGTTCAGCTTAATGAACAACAAAAGGAAATTATCTTCCTCTCACCTTGACAATGTCTTATTCTTCCACCCTGTCATGTATAGAACCTGTGGGCCTATGTAAACAACTCGTCTTTGGTGATTCAGTTCTTGGCTTAATCTGTGGGAATTACCACTTAATATGTTAATTAGTGGAAATGAATATAGTTTTAGGAGTACTATCTGATTAAAACTTAAACCCTGAAATACAAACCAAAAAAATCCTCTTCCCTACTGGAGGAGCTGCCTACCAATTGTGTATCAGATACTTTTTGGGGTGGATTTCAGTTCAGATGTCAAGAGGTTTGTCCAGCTGTCTTTCTTGGAAAGATTTTGCTGGAAACAGAATTTTTCTTGTTAGTTTTTATTGGTTTCTAATTTCCAGATAAGATAGCAAGTCACGGAGGAACCTTTGGTATGATACTTATGTACATCATCAAATAAGAAGATGGGATTAGTGCTGAGAGGGAAGTTTAAGTCAACTCAGAGAAAATTAGGGGGTTGCCTTTTTCTTCTGTATTAAGTAGATCTGATTTCTTTGGGGAAAACAAAGTTTTTATTGCCCATCAGGCAAAAAATTACCTTTACCCCATGCTAGTGTTTTCTGTATCATTGTGTATCACATGTCTAGGCAGCTCTAATAATCATGTACAGATAAATGAAGGATGATTTGCCAATGGTTACTATGCTAGCAATTCTTTTATACCTGGTGCATTCTTACATTTTTACTTACAAGGAGATAGCTGTACCAGTTATGGGCTGGCATCAAGCTGTCTGGCTCAAGTGCAGCAGTAGACTTTGCTGTTGGGGACTGTAATCAAGAGGCCTCAACACCCTGTGGTGTTGGATGGTGAGGGTTTGAGTGGTGCTGCTTTGGGTAAATGTCAGGATACTAGAGATGGAGCAAGCTCAAGGTCTTCCAGGAGCTGCACTTTAGGTGTGCTGTGGCATTGCTGTCTCAGCAAGGATTGTTATGCCAGAAGGAACACTGAGATATCTTATTTCTATATTGTTTATTTTTTTATTTCTTTTGGAAAGGGAAATTGAACATCACAAAGCCAGAATTCTGTGTTTCCTAGTCATAATCTACAGCCTTAGGTTGTCTGCAGTGAGCTTTGCTGTCTTCACTTTGGTCATGCAGGCAGACAGCCTCTCTGGTCCCTGAAGAGGGCAGAACCAGGATATGCTCTAAGAAAAGTGCACAAATGCTGTTGCCCTGGCACTGTGAACTGATCAGAGGCAAGCTCTTCTCTTTAATAGAGGACTAAAGATAAAAACCATGGTGATACTGTGAGAGGACCTCACCAAAGTCTGGTTTAGAGTACAAGTCTAGATATATGTGCATGAGTTCTGTAGTCCCATAGGATTATCGCTGAGTCAGGGAAGGACTGAAAATTGTGTTTTTAAAGGGCAAAACAAACTGAAACTACTCGAAACTGATTAAAAGAAACAAAAGCTCCAAACATTTCCATCAAGTTTCTGTTTTGCCTGGCTACTCACTGGTGTAGAAACTAATTGTTAGAGTTATGATTCTGGGGTTATTTCTGGGCAATGATGCCAACATGTTTACAGCTCTTGATGAAAAAGCCTTAGTTTCTCTTTGCTTGATTGATTTCAAAGGCTTGCTGCTTTGAAGTTAGTGGCATTGCACCACTTTTTCCCTCTACCAGTTTTCAGGCTCGGAAGTATTTTCACAGTGCATATAGATGGTTTCATGAAGTCTGATTTCTGCAATTGTGAAAAAGGCAGAAGGGAAATTTGAGAAGTGACTAGGCTTTTAGTTTCTCTGTGAATCAAACAGTATTATTCGATAGACTTGAAATTATAGTAAATCGCTACTTTTTTATATATTAACAAAAAAGAACAAAACCTTATAATTTTTAAATCTGTGCACATTATCCTGGGTAAGAAAAATCTGCTTTGCAAAGTGCTTGTGCCAAACAGCTGAGAAAATGCTCATAAATGGAAATGCAGCTTGCATCTTTGCTCTGCTTGCAGGTTGGAAAGTATCAAAGACGTGCAGAAGTCGCTTTGTTTAGACATTCATGATTGCAATGCCAAGATACAATATAGTTGAAAAAGTTTACAGTTATGTTACATGAAATACAATTTTATTCTTCTAATATGTGAGCAATTACATGAAAGCTCCTGAAGTCCATTGGAGTGTACACTGTAACTTCTACATAACTAGAGGTGATAGTAATTGTAAGTAAAGGTGTTTTACTGCATTTATATTTGAAAATCAACAACCTTATTCAATAGAGCTATTGTAGCACTGGTAAAATGGCTGGTCTGCCATCAGAGGCCACTATCCAAACTTGTCTGAAGTGTGCATTATCCCTCAGCGTGGTTTGAGTATGGATTTTTCATAGCTAAGAAGCTATAAAAAACAATATTGTCCCAAGAGATTCTCCTGAAACCATTCAGAGGATCTCAGATCTGTCAGGATTGCATGTTGCAGCTATCTAAAAAAAAAAATCATATCAGTCTGTTTGATCAAATTAAGTCTGTAAGTTGGTTGCTGTATATAAATTATCCAGAAGCCTAAGGATTAAAAAAGTTCCTGAACAACTGGAATGAGAGGGGAAAAAAATTGAGCCAGGTTACCCTGACTCGATGGATTTTTATAAATAAACTTCAAGGCAATTGATTTTTACATTTTTCATTATTTGAGGTTTGAATGGCAGCTAGAATATTACCAAAAAAAAAAAAAAAAAAAGAAACTCTCCAAATGTACTGGAAATACAAATTCAAGACAGTTACAGGTATATGTCTTAAAGAATGCTCTTATGCTTGAAAATAAACTTCATTTTCAATACAGTAAAGAGAAACAATGGCATTTGAAAACTCAATATTTTGTTTATTAACAATTTGTATTGTCTTGTTTTAAGGAAGGTAGAGCTCCCAATTTCTCCCTTTGTTGTAATTATTCCCTTGATAAGGTGTGATTTCAGCTGAGATTTAGGAGGTCAGAAATAGCCAGCCTGGTAACTGATTCTTGAAGGGAACAGGGATTCCAGGTTTGTATGTAGCCCTGATTCACATCCTCCTTCCTGCTCATCACCTGTTAACCTTCATGTTTAGAAGTGGTTTCTTTCTGTTGTAAAACAGGGATTTCTGGGTATGAATGAACTATATGCAAAGAACATAATTCTGGTACACAAAGGAAAGGGATTCTGCACCTCATTTTACCTTATATTTGAAATCCATTGCTGCTGACCTGTTACTGTTATGCAGCACTCCCTTCCTTGAGAGAAGGCTGTGACTTTGCTCCCAGACTTGAGTAAGAGGTAGGCACAGAAATACCAGGCTAGAACTTCCTTGTGCACAAACTTGTAATTCAAGTTGAGACTTCCTTGTCTCTTCCGCACCTCAGTGTAAAAAATGGCCCAGGCTTTTTCTGGTACTTGTTTGTTCCTTCCTCAGCTTGGTGGTTATGATTGATGTCTTCATAAAAGCAAGTCTGCATTAAACCCCATGATTTCATCCTACTTTTTCTCATTTGTTGTTTATGTTGACTTTATCATTGGTGTTTGTACCAAAACCAAATTATAGCTGCAGATGACTTAATGGTTAAGATCCAAATAAGTTCATATATACACCAGGAAGGTCCTAATTGCTGAAGTTTTAAGAAAAATAAATACCTCTATCTGCTATATACGGAATCTCACCCTAGAAACAATACAGTTTTAATTCATTCCCCCCCCCCTTAACCTTGAGGATGTTTTTATTGAAAAACATTGTTACAGAAACAATTTGAAAATAACAGAAAATTATAGGAAAATAGTGAAGGAACATTCAACACATGAAAAATTGAAATTAGATTATTTGGCTGGAAGATTCACTATAGGATTCAAAACTTGCTAGACATCACTCTAACACAGCAGCAAAATTTGGCAAAGACTTGTTTTAGAAAACCATACTTTCATGTCACGACCTATTTTAGAAACATCTCACTTGTTTAGTTGAGTGGAAAATGGGAAAATAGAACATAGAGTGTTTGGAAGAAAGGGGAGAGGTAACAGGGTTAGACATTTGTCAGTCAGGTTGATTTTATAAGCAGTACAAATGGGAATGCAATAGCGATGGTCTTGTATTAATACACTTCCATAGATTATCTTGCAGGCTTGATTTTAGTTATAGTGGGCTTTTTAATTGCATGACTGAGACAGGGAAGGAGGAAATGCATGAAATGGTATTCAGGGATGACAACCCTGATTTATTTTCTGCTGTGAGCTGAGCAGGGGAAAGGAAATCTATTAAATCACATCCAAGCTGAAAAACTTCCCAAGCTGTGGTAAGGGGTATTCAGACAACACTGAAATTGCCTATTTTGCCTTACAAATAGCAAAAGGTGCATCACTTCCCAAACTTCTGGTACTCAACCTAGGGTGTGGTCTGTGTGAACAGTACTATGAACAGCTAGCAGCTCTTGTCAGACCATTTCTGCAAAACTATGATGGTGTAAGAGTTTTTGTTTGTTTGTTTGTTTTTGTTTTTGTTGTTGTTGTTGTTGGTTCCGGTACCTCTTCTCCCATCAGTACACTAGCACTGTTCTGTTGTCAGCTACTGCCCACAGAGCACAGCTGAGGAAAGAGATTATGGGAGGGCTCCTTTAGCTCCTCTGTGCAAGGTCAGATAACTTGTGTGAAACTGCTGCAGCAATCCAGCACTCTATGCTAAATGATGTCTGTTGGGTTGTTGTTTTTCCTGCGATCATGTGCAGGTGGGGAAATGTCATGCAAAAGGGTGTCAGCTTGTAACAGTGAAGCTGTATATGAGGAACTGGTGGGGCACTTAGCAGTGGGTTTTATTTTACTTCCCCCAAAAAAATATGCACTGACCTGTGGAGAAGGTGGTGGAAGAACACTCAGACATCCCATTACAGTGAACAAATGGCTTTGGCTTGTCCCTCCTAGTGCCTATGAGTTCTAGGTGCACACTTTCCCCCAGGTCCACAGGCCACTGAAGTAGTATATTTGTGTCACACAGCTTGTTTGGCTTCACAAGTGGCCTTGATTTTATGACTTAACCCAAAATTTGCTGAAATAAATGAATACATTTCCTTCGCCTTTCTTTCAATTTGACCTACGAGCTCAGGTAGGAGCTGGAAATGATGATGGCAGCTTTCTCTTGAACCCAGCAAAGTGGAGCTGGCTCATACCTGGCGCTATTACCAAACAAAACTGATTACAATTAAAAAAAACCTCTCTGCAGTAGAAATAGTGGTTTTTAAAGTGTTCTGAAGTCATGATATTGCTCTAGTTTAAATATCTCGGTAAAATAAGGACTTACTATTATTCATCTATGAGAACATGACAGCCATGAGAAGGGCATGAGAGGGTGCCTGAGCCATGGGACACCAAACCAGAGAAGGGTGATGAAGGCTGTCTCTGAGGCTGTGGCAGCTTAACTGAGCCATGGAGTCCATGGCTTCTGGATCATCAGCCTTTCTCCCCCTTTCCTGTTGCATCATGCACTCTCACTGCACTTCCCCAGCAGTTCTGTACTTTCCCTGCGGAGACATTGATATGCCAAAGTATGGCACAGAGCAGGCAAGTCCTAGCACTATGGTAGGAAATTTGAACACCATGTCTCTGTTTCACATCTGCAGCAAGTCCACATCTGCTTAATTTTCTTATCTTCTCAACCTTACTATTTCTGAGATGCCTCTTGGGGCTTCCAAGTACCTGAGGTCTCTTCGTATCAGAGGTGTGGGCAACTGAAGCAGACTCAATGTAGCTGCTAGGTATCAAGTCCCCTCTCTAAATCATGGATACACTGCAGTTTCTTGAAGGATCAATGCTAGGTAGTTTTGTATCACTTTAATAAAACCTTATCTCCTCTTACATTGTATGTTTGTTCTTGGAAATTACAGAAGTGTCTTCAGTGAAGCGTTCTTGATACGTTTTGCCTGAGGTAGAGACAAAGGTTGGGAAATTGCAGCCCAAGAGTTTAAGTTTGACAAAGTTAGAAGCAATCTAAGTTTGTTGTGATGTATCAGACAAAGCCTGTTATTAGGCCTGGTGTCACTTCTGATAGCAGGCCAACTGTGGAAAAAAATAATAATATCAGAAGTCTAAAAATTACATGGGGTTTGCTCATGTTGCTGTTGAATCACAAAGCAGAAGCTTTCAGGCTGCAGTGCTTTGGCTGTTGCATTCAATGCACATGTTTTTGCACTGTACCTTCTACTCAGAGTGTCATCAATGCCCTGGTCACTTGTTCCTCTCACATTCCTGGTGCTGAATCTAATATTGATATGATTACACAGTACGCTAGATCAGGGGATTGATTTAGCTGAAAACCTAAAAACCGGAAAATTTAAAAAATTGTTTCTTGTCTATTAGAACAACTTCAGTTGGAAGAAAGTATTGCTGTCTCCTGATTAAAAAAAGTTTAAGTGGAAAAGTCCTTCCCAGCTTTAGCTGTAGTGATGGATGAGTTTTCCTTTCTGCAGGTTTTTCTCCTGGGTTCTCACAACATTAAAACATTAGCTTTCATAGGCAGGAATGTTGTGTTAGGACTTAAAATTGCCAAGTCTAAAGGGTGCTTTTTTTTCTCTTCTTCACAGATATCACTTGTGCCATTGTTCATGACAAATCCATGGAAACTAGTCTAGATTTGTTTGTTACCCAGAGGTACAGCTTAACCCTGCTATAAACACTGAGTGATATAAATGTTTACATGATTCCAAATGAAGGAGGAACTGATGTCAAGTCTTCTGGCCAAATTTTGTCATATAATTGGCGACAGGGAGCTAGAATAACCAATGCATGCAGGAGCACTATGGGAATAAGAGGTGCTTGTCAGGTTTGAGTATTGTTCATCCGCATATCCAGGGCTTATGAGACATCCCATTCATGCCACACTTAGTTTTGTGCCTCTTGGGTTTGTTTAAGCCTGATGTGACTGACAATTTCATTAAAGGTGAATGAGCGTGACGTCAGAATCGCTCACAGAAGCACAAACAAGTGCATTTTGAAAAGGGAATTTTAAAAAAAAAAAAAAAAAAACCAACAAAATCTGTGGCAAGAGTCTTGGAAGGAATAAACTTGAACTGGATTTCTGAAAAATAGTGAACAATTACTACATTTAGACTTGTGTTAGTGATTGCTATGGGTCATATTTCAACAAAGACCGGGATTTGTTAAAACCTTGTATTTGTCTCAACAAAAGAACTAAGGGGGTATGGCCTCTTTGACAGCAGATCCCAGAACTATCAGATGGATTGATAATTAAATAGCATCTTTTTGATTTGTGTTCAAAGGGGCCATCCATTCCTATGGTTTATTATTCAGGTCAGCTCGCAAACGTACCCTTGAAAAAGGTATTGCATGTGTATGCCATGTGTTCTCTTAGATCCTAATGGAGATCTTCAACTCCCAAGGGTATTTCTTGGGTTTTTCTCCAAAAAAAAGCACTGCTCCCGCATCTCCTTATAATCCTTAGATAGACTATAGAGAGAGTGATTGTAGGGATTTGAAAGAGTAAGTGAAAGCAGAGGCAGAAACATGAGACCTGAATAAACCTTTTCCAGTGAAATTCAGAGAACTCCCTATAGTCAGTTCTGCTCTTAGAGCGTAAGACTGAGTATGAAAGGAAAATATCCACTGAATAATAACCTTTTACTTTGAGAGAGTTGTCTTAAGCAAATTTTAGTCAAGCATTGTCTGAACTAATCTGCCTTAACACCAATAATGCATTGTGCAAATTCCTGCGACCTTCATCATTCTTATTTTGTATTAAATGTCATCTTGTTAGATGATGCATGAATGAATGGTACAATATGATAGATAGTGTGAATTATTGTCTGCTAATAGATTTTGTTAAAACGTATTTCCTTTCTGGGTTGGTCCTTGAGAAATATGCCCCAAATTATTTCTTAGCAGGTCTTAAAAATGAGAGGAATGTAGGACCTTCATAGGAGTTGAAAAAATTGCTTCTCTTATTTCCTTAGCTTAAGACATTGCTTTTTCCTTGCTTTCATCATTCCACATGTTGACACTTTTAAGTGATGAACACAGATGCACAGTTTGGCTTGGACCTGACTCTATAGGTCACAGTCATCAGAAAACTTATAGAAAGGAAGGCAGGCGGTTTTCTGGAATGTATAAGGAATCCTCGAGATTAAGCAGGTTGATGTTTAAACTGAGAGGAGGTGAAAACAGATTTCTACCTACAACCCTTTAAGGCCACCACTTCCCATGCACGCTGTTTCCATGCTCCCTGCAAAGCCCTACGTCATGGACACTGGAGGCCACGGCAATAGAGGAGGTTCAATTGACATTTTGCTTTCCCCTGATAAGCTAAGTAGTTCATAAGCAATCCTTAAACCCCCATTAAATCAAATGCACTAGAAGTGTGTTTGCCTCTGAAATGATAGACTTTATATTATTGAATGATGAAGATGTTTGCTTAATAGCTTATAATAATTAGGGTGATATGTAGGCTGACCTGATAATTTTGTCTATAAAGTGCTGTGGTCTCCAAAAACCTCCATCTTCAAAGTATCTGTGGGCATATAACCAGGTTTTAAAGTTTACTCTTCACTGGGCACTATGGAATAAAGCATTTTAATATGTTTCCAGAGACTGTCAAATAGTAAAAAACTTAATTATTGGCAGTATCCTTTAAAAAATGCCAAAATCAAACCAAAAACTATCTTTGGGGCCTCAAGGTTGTAGTAAATTAAATGTGATCCCTTATCAGCACAGCTCCATTTTTTGTCCACAGTTATATAGATACAGCCATATGATGTTTAAGATACTTAACCAAATTCTACAAGGCTATGCAAACTTTTCTCTGCCTCGGATCTCTCCTTATCAAGATGGCTGCACATTTGTAATATGGTTGTGAGTGTCAAGAATCAGTTTGTGTGTGTGTCCTTTTTCTTTGTACACACATTTACACCGAAAGCACCTATAAATGGGTATCAGGAAGTTAAAAGTAACTAATGTGTCAAGCCTTCTGATGCCTCTTTCTCTCAGTATGGGGTTATTGTCAACCAGTGTAACTCAAAGCAACCTCTGGGCTGCTTTAAAAATGTTGGTGATTAGACCTGCTAAATACAGTTCACATAGAAGAAACTTCATATTATTGGCCTCAGCCCATCAACTCAGCCTGTCCAGATGCCTCTGCAGCATCTCCAGACCCTCCAGCAGATTGATCATCAAGTCCCCCTGCCAGCACGGGAACACCTAGGGCAGGCCACACAGGAACAGATCCAGGTGGGTCTTGAAAGTCTCTAGAGAAGGAGATTCCACAATCTCCCTGGGCAGCCTGTTCCAGGACTATGTCACTCTCACAGGGAAGAAGTTTTTCCTCACGTTGAGGTGAAAATTCCTGTGTTTCACCTTGCTTCCATTACCTTTTGTGCTATCACAGGGCACCACTGAAAAGAGACTGGCCCCTTCTACTTGACACCCACCCTTCAGATATTTGTAAACATTAAT
>JANHGN010026614.1:0-24963 GCA_024605025.1 Megaceryle maxima | reverse complement strand
AATAAGACTGGACCCAGAACTGACCCCTGGGTAACACCACTAGTTACAGGTCACCATCTGGGGTCTGCACCACTGATCATAACCCTTTGAGCTCTGTTGTTCAGCCAGTTCTGAGCCCATCTCACTGTCCCTTCTTCCAACCCACACTTCCTGAGCTTTCCCACGAGGATGTTATGGGAGACAGTATCAAAAGCCTTGCTGGAGTCAAGGTAGATAACATCTACTGCTCTCCCTGCATCTACCCATTCAGTCACATGATCATAGAAGGCTATCAGATTAGTCAGACATAACTTCCCTTTGGTGAATCCATGTTGGCTACTGTTGATAACCGTTCCATGTGCTGAGGTTTGTTCTCCAGAATGAGATGCTCCATTACCTTTCCAGGGATGGAGGTAAGGCTGACTGGTTTGTAATTACCAGGATCTTCCTTCTTGCCTTTTTTGAAGACTGGAGTGACCTTCTATCATTCTATTTTATAATAATGAAAATTATTATTTGAAGCACTTGAAGCTATCAAGGAGATGTTATTTCTGAAGTGTAATTCTTCATTTGTGTATCTTTTGCCTGCTCTGAACTATAGTGCTGCAATGTGGAATACAATCATAAGGACAGATAGCTAGAACAGAACCAACAATTATCATAAGACAATGTTAAGGGATGGAGTGCTATGCTGGTACTGTTGGCATTACATTTTCCTTATCAGACTCTACACTGAGCACCTTTTCTGTTTGGTTTTGATAGTTATATAACAGTAGAGATGTTTGCAGTGTGGGGTTTTTTGATGGTGTTTTTTTGGTTTTTGGGGTTTTTTTAGTATTTTTTCTCTCCAGAAAGTGGTTTTTTTATATTGACTTTCATGTACTGCCAGTTTGATTTAGGTGCATCTAATGTGAGAGTGAAATCTTGACTAGTGAAAGCTACTAGCAAAATTCTTATAGTAGATGGGATTATGGCAAGTCTAAATAAGATTCCAAATCTGCTTTGGCATGAAGGTAATTCCCTCTTGCTTAGATTTTTCCCATGCAGAACATGAACCTTAGACTTAAAAAGGGTGATTTCAGTTTTGTCTGCTTTTTGCAGGACTGAGACTCATGAGGATTGTATCAGGTGTTTCCTAAGGGACGTATACCAGAGATGGGGTGTTAGAATGCTAGCAAGAACCTTTAGTGGATTTATGTCCTAAAGAATTCAGCAAATCTGAGCCATACATTCAAGTTCAAGGTATCCTGAAGCCCGTCTTGTATAGCAGTGCATGACTTTTCATGAACATCATTGTGAAGGGTTAGGGCTGGGCTGTTCCCTAGATGAATGATAGACGCTCTCTATTAACACCTATCCTTTTGCAGAAGGGGAACAGAAAGGGAATAGGGGCAAGAGACTTATGGATTTAAAAACTAAACCAGGTGTAATGAAAAAAAAAAAACCCACACCAAAAAACCACCAATAAAATGAAATATCTACAATATATACAAACTCAGTATCAAACCCAACTCCCCTGATGGCAATTACATCACAGTCACCACTGATGCTGTGGGCAGGCACTGGGGTAGTTCCACACTGGAGTCAGCAGCAGACAGTAACTGGATTCAGGAGCTGGATTCTGGAACTGGATTCAGGAACAGAGAGGTTGAGATCGATTGAGAACAGAGAGAGTTCTCCTCAGATGGTGGCCATTGAAGAAGAGCTTGACCATTGTCATCCCTCATCTTTATACTGAATATGACATACATGGAATGGAATAGCTTCTGGTCAGTTTAGAGTCTCCTGTCCTGTCTGCTCCTCCCTACAGGTGCGGCCTTTTGCTTTCTGTACCCCCAATGTGGCATGCAAGATTTAGCAGTGACCTTGGTCTGCAGAAGAGCAAGTATAAGCAAGAGCTTTTCTGCGTACTCATCCTTTGTAGTAACTATCAACACTGAGTGTTATCTCTTCTAGAAACAGACACTGCAAATATACCTTAACTTCAGACAGTTCAGTTACTTAGAAGAGACTGAGCTGAAAAATCACTGAACAGAATTAGTTCTGTACTAACTCAACCCAGGACAACTGGAGTGCTCTCTGATTGTTCACTTTCTAATGTCTCATTCAGTATGTGCTTCTCCCAAAAGGTGATTTTTGTAGACCCTTACTTTATTGCATCATATAAAGTAAGACCGGACTTGTTGAAATCAATGGCAGTCGAATTCAAACAATGCTTCCAAAGATGAAGAATGTTTTAAAATCAAATGCATGTTTACATGATATTGAAGTCTAGCACTAATTTGCATCATGTAAACATGCAGCATTTGGGAAAATGTGTTGATGTATGGCAAATAAATTGCATCCTGGCATTTGGTAGAATTTAGGATTTCCTATCATTAGAAACAGTCTAGCACAGCTTTAATTGAAACACTAGAGATATAAAGGGTATATAATAAAACCCAACCAGTCCCAGACTTTTTACACTCTTTCATAATTAAAGGATATGGGGTCACATGAAGCTAATCATGAGTAAATTTCAAGCAAATTAAATGAAATATTTCTTCGCAAAGCACTTAGATTATGCTGGAGGTCAGAATCAAACAGTGTAGCTGCACTTTTAAAAAGTGCTAGCTAACTTTATGATCATCCATAAAATTTGTAGCTTTACCTGTTCTATTGGGTTAGTCTGTGTTCATGCCTCAGGGCATTAGATGATCCCGAAATGACCAAAAATATTTTTTCTTTTCCCTATGCAAAGCACTGTACAATTATTGAAATACTATTTTTTGCCCTTTGTCGTCTTCTAAATAAGTTATAAACAGGTGCCAGAAACAGCATATTGCTGTGATAGATAATTGGTAAAAACCTGATAAAGCGGCTTCTCTAATTTCTTTTGGACTCTGCTAGAAGTTTACCTTTATTTTTATCAATGTGTTTTGACACCAATACAGACAGAAAAATATAGGTCTTGTAATAAAATACAATGATACGTATAACCAGGTGCAATTTGAATCTATTTAACTTCAAGCTACTTTCTAACTTTTAGTTTCAAATCTCCTTTTTTTTTTTTTTTTTAAGATGACATCAACTATAAATCTGCAGATATTTTAATTCAACAGTTGTGTCTCCTGAAATGACATAGTGTTTTGTATTTGACTGGTGTCACATACATCTGATGTCCTGATAAAATGATATAAAAATGTGTGTTACTGGAGCTTAGCATAGACTTTTAAGCTAATACTTGTGTTTCAGCTTTCTCATATTCCTATGTTATAGGCTTCATTAGGATAAACTTCTCTGGTTTAATAGAATATCAACACAATACTCTTTGGTCACATCGGTAAAGAATGCTTGAAGGCCTCTTAAGAAACCCTAAACCTTCAATTCTTCCAAAACTGCTGTCCCTTTGAAAACCATCTTTAAGTCATCTTCTTATCCCCTCAGAATATGTGATCCTGCTATATCTGTAGGGCTATGGCATATTGTCATCAAAGATACTTTGTGTCACTAGGGAAATCCTATATGCCAATTGAGAAATTGTATATTAAATCTGATCTGGAAATACATGAAGCTAAAGGAATATGAACTGTTTCACCTGAAGCACATCATCCTCTGATACCTTCACAGGTTTGCTAGAATTCAGATTGTTTCATGGTATGCATATCTGCTAGGGTAAGGTCAAAGAAGATCCTAAAAGGTGAAATGCTGTGGTGAAACTCTGGATGTCTACAAGGCTGTGAAAGAGGAGGTTGGTTCCCAAGCCTTGAGCTCAGTGTGTGGTCAGTGATGGTGAAGAAGAATTATCTGGATTAATTTTCTGAAGTATTTATAGCCATGCAATAGTCTGTGCAGAAAAACCCTACCCAAAGCAATGAAACCAAATCAAATTTCTAAGGTCCCATAAAAAGACTATGGAATCACTGTCAACTGGTGGTAATGAGCAGTGAAATGAGTGGCAGCTACTGGTGAAACTGCAGTTACCTTGATGGAAAAGATACAGCAGTATCTGAAATACCTTCATTGTTGTGTGGCTGTAACCAGGAAAAGAGGAACTTAAGACACTTAAACCCAAATTAACTTAATTTTACTTCTGAACTTATAGTGCTGACAATGCCTTGGTGTTCAACAACAATCTGCAACAATTCCAGCGAGGCCATGGCTACTTCCACCAAAGTCCTTCCAGTAAGCTTAAGTGACCCCTTACTTGCTGCCTATAATGGATGTTGAAAAGAAGGTGAAGGAAAGCAGGGAGGGAGAGGGGAGACCTTCAGATGCAAAAACCAAAACAATATGTTGAGAAGGGTGGGGATAGTGGGTTTGTTTCATAGCTTTAATTCTCAGTCTGTAGGTGTGCTGGGTAAGGGATGTGGGCCCCAGAGTTTGAGACCGAGAGGTACCTTGTTTTGGGGCTGCACCTTGAACACTTCCAGGAAAACATAATATTGTGAGTTCCTCATATCTAATTCTGCAGTTAGGTGGGAAACCAGGAAAAGAAGATCTTAACAGCATGAAAAGATCATGATCTCTTTTTCTTCTCGAGGCATATTTGTTTGATCGTGCTGGAGCTTTGAGACCAAATAGCCTGCAAATTGCTTTCTCATTTCAGATGTTTCCATTGCTGCAAAACAAATAGTTTTCTTTTACAGCTTTTAAATGTTCCTCCCAAGCATTTCTCCTTTTTATCCTGTTTCTCTTCCTTGCTCTAGCATTTTCACTGTTGCTGTCAATCATCTGCATTTCTTCTTTGATATTTATGAACTAAGCTTCAGCAGCAGAGTTCACAGAAAACTTCCCCTCCTTCTCTGTGCAAGACAAGTCACGTAGAAGTGGTTTACTCAAAGGGAAGGAAGGAGATAAAAAAAATTTCTCCTTTGTAAATCAGGCCCCCAGGCCAAATTCAGCTGTGATGTGGGGAGCATTAGCTAGTCATCTCCCAGAAGGATTTGTGTCTCTGGAATTGACCTACCTTCCTTTCAAGATATAAAAAGATGTCTAAACTTAAACTCTTCCTAGAAGGAACAAAGTCCTGTGGGAATCTCATAGGTGAGGAAGAACATGCTATAGCAGAGTGAGGGTATCTAATGGCTGAAGGGTTTCAACACTTGGGCTGGGTGCCCAGTTTTCCCTGGTCTCTCACCTTGTAAGCAAGTTCATCTGTGTGCCCTTGTATTTCAATAACATGATAAACACTTGAAAAAAGGGTTTGGGTGTGAGTGACGCTATCTTATGTCTGTCTTGGATGCAGTCTTCAGTTCTGTTGTAACTACAATCATTTTCATTATCAATGTGCTTGAGCGACCCATGTTTGGCACCCATGCACATGTTTATTTGATATATATATTTTAGAGGGCTTTTTTCTATTTCCCCCCCCACCCCCCTGATTTTCTTTCTTTTTGACCATGGGATAATTTTCATATCCCTAATAAAAACAAGCAAAAGCAGTCCTGGATTTGCAGGAGGAGACATCCATGTGTGAGTTAGAATTATGGGAAGAAAAAGAGAGAATGAAGTGTCAGGAATAAGAGTGGGGCACCCTTTACTAGTTTTGTCATCATCTGGTGTTATGTTATTTAACATTCTCAGTGAACTGGCAGAGCTCCTTGAAGATATGAGTGTGACAGACATTCATATCTAGAGGTAATAAGGTCATTTCCCCTGAAACATCTCTCACCTAGCTCTGGGCTGAAGACATTCAAGGTATGAAAGCAAACTGGAAGCATTTGATGGCACTTCTTCATTGACTTTGTTGTTTTGTTTGTTTGTTTGTTTGTTTTTGGTTTTGTTTTTGCTTTCTGGATGGTTGAATTATTTCAAATATTTTGGATAACTAATTTCTGAGTTTGTGTATCTGTCTGTGGTATGCAAACATGGAATCTCAGAACAGAACATTTTATTTATGCACAAAATTTTTCTTTTTCTTCCACTGCTGGCATTATTGCATGAAATTTGGACAAGTGAGTCTGTGTCATGAGACATCAAAATAAATAGTGTGAACAATCTCTTGCAGCTTTAAACATCTATGAATCAAAGTCTATTTGCTCTCTTCATTGTTATGTTCCTACATCTCAATTAATGAGATCTCTGAACAACAGCCTGGGAGTAAAGGGGTTTTAATATAGTAGATAAAGCTAAGAAGTTGAAAGTAAAAAAAAAATCTGAGAGAGAGAAAAAAGGGACTGTTTCCATCTCCTAGATTGTAAATACCTTTTCTTTGTAACTTCTTCAGACATTCATGCTGAGGTCAGTTAAGTTCCAATTTAAAGTGCAGATTTCCTCACATTTTTCTTTTGGTTCTTTTGGTTAAAGCTTTACCTTCTCCTGACTCATAGCTATATTCTGAGTGTCCTCCTCTTATTAGTAATACTATCATGAAAAGAATGGAGGGGACTGTTTGCCTGTAAGATATTAACTTTGGAAATTAACTCAAGAATTTATCTGAGGGTGTACTGCAAGATTAAAGGCATCACAGAAATTAACCTGAGCTCCTTTCCCATCTGCATAGGAGTAAACTAGAAGGAACAGCATCTCTAGCAACTAGCAACAGGGTGGAAAGGAGGGTTGGGGGTGATGTTGGGAACCACAGATAAATTTGTAATACATAAGATGGGCCATCAGTGCTGGTTGCATTTAGTAGTAGACAGTGTTTCCATTCTTTCCAGTTTAAGTTGATTATTTGCTTTCATGTGCAAACATCTTGTAGAAACTCTGACTTCTTCCTCAATATTCATAATTTTGGCAAGAAGGACTCCAACTGCCTCAGTACTGTATCATTGTCCGTTACTCCTCTGCATAAGGGAAGGTCTCTCCCTGTTCAAAAACACCATCATAGCTATTACTGTGCTCCAGTTTACTGATTGAAGCTAAGAGAGAGTTGGGACTTAACTCTATCAGTGTAACATCTTGCCTTTCTTTCTTTGGAAAATCCCCAAGCTAAATGTGGTGGATTAATTAAAGTAGTTTTATGTATTTCTGAGTGTGATAGGAAGCCTGTCTTTCTAGGGTAAGAAGCCTTTTATGACCAAACAGTAGGGCTAACAGTTGTTCCCCAGCCCATTTAATAGCTTTCAAATTTATTACCCAATTTCAATAAAATACAGCAGAGGTCTAAAAGACAGTAACTTCCTACAAGTTTTATAAAAGTCAGGTGCTGGGAAGACAAGGGGCACCTAGAGAGAGAAGAGTACAGCAAAGTCAACTCTTAGTGATTCTTGCCTAGTTTGCTCAGTGTGGATGGCCAATGCAACAGTCAAAATGTAAAATCTCAAAACAGGCCACAGCAAACTGGGTCTGTTTCTCAGCTAAGGATGTGAGGGACAGCTAAAGATATTGAGGGGGTGGGGTCCACAGATGTTACTGGAATCTGGGGTATTGTCAGGTTTGTTCAGTGATGGAGATGTGAAGAGGAGATTGCAGAGTGCAGAAGAACTTAGGGATAACAGGTGACTGGATGTATAACACAAGTTTAGGAAAAAATAGCTTCTTTGTGACCAGTGTGATAAAACAAATGATAAACCAGAAATGTAGCTCTTATCATTTTCACTTCAAGCCTTAAGGTGTAGCTCTTACAGGTCAATGTGAATCACGTTGCTTTTATTTTAGTAAACAAATATAGGCAATATGAGAAAATAGTAATAAAAACAAATAGAAAAAGTTTCAGGTACAGAAAAATTTGGGGAATGTGGTATGTAATTCCTGTGGATGTGTTTTATAACAGTTTTTCACATTTGTAAATGTGTTTTGATGTTCAGTGGCTTATGATGGTGCAAGTTTTTAATTAAGATTTCTATCTACAGAACTTCCATTCTAAACCACCTTAGTTTGCAGCTTCTGTTTGTAGTGTTATTAAATTTCAGAAACAGTATTGAAAGATGATGTGACCACCATCTCTAGGACTAAAATAATGAGAGGCTGCTTATGAAATGCTGTGACATTTTCAAATCTGCTAGAGATGTGCTGAAAATGAAACCAATAGATGACAAGGCTTTTTTTTTTTTTTTTCTAATGCATTTTAAAGCACTATAATTTCAGATTGCTACTGTATATCTGGAAGAAAGGAGAAATGTGGCTTCAGACTTCAGCACAGTCTAAAACAAGGACAGGATAATTATTGTTATAGCTTAGCCAATGTTCAATCCATCCAAAAAAGTCACAATGAACAACACGCTCTGAAGTGGTTTATGTTTTTCATCTGCTTCCTTTAAGCACCCTCTTGGTTTAATTTCTTTTCCCAGTCATCCTGTATTTTTATGTCTGTGTGCCTATAGCTAGTACATATCTTCCTTAGGTTTCATCTCACCTCTGTCAGTCTGTCCTTCTTTTGGCTGAATTATATTCAGCTGAAGCTTTGAATCCCTGGTACAAGAAGTCAAATTAAAAAAAAAAAAAATACTGAAAGCTAACCCAAGAAAAGCAAATAAATAGGCTGTAAACTGTTGCTTTGTTGGCTTGGATATGTTTTGTTACGGTATTCTGAATTCTATGAAATTTTTGTTAAGATTTCTGAAGCATGGGATGGAACTTATCAAAAATAAGAGCGAGCGCATATGCTGCATGAATTGTTTGTCCATTCACCTCCTTTGAGTAGGATGTGATTCTGTATAGAGTTGCAAGTAAGCACACAGCTAAGCTCTTGGCATTTGTGGAGTTTTCTTTCTGTATCTTTGTTCTGTTAAAAAAAAAAAAAAAATCTGTTGAAAATAAGAGTAAAAAGAAATAAAGCTTCCTCATGAGATGGAACTGGTTTCCAGGTAAATTTAACTGGAACTAGGTACTGCCTTAGCTCAGGAGGACAATTGTTTTTTCTGACATGCTGGAATCATGCTGTTAGTACATAATACTGGTAGCAATAAAGGTAATCACAGATTTTCACCTCAGAAATCAATAAAAAGCTTCTTAATCAGCTATTGTATACTAACAGATAGCCTCAGTAGTCTGTTACCACCCATTGACATATATCTTTAAGAGGAATACACTCTTTCTGAGTATTTCCCTGGCAATAGCTATGTCTAGATTCTTCCTGAAAGGCTTGCAATAAATCCTTCTAATTGTCAGTCTGCAAGCATTTGATTTCTGCATACTCAGCCCAACCCTACCCATGGAAGGTGAATGCAAAACTATGTGCTAATGAATCAAACACATATTCAGCTCTTGTAGAAATTTGCATAGTGGTAATGTTGGAATAAGTGATAAATTCCAAATGAGATTCAATGAGACTGAATCAGCCTTTCTGAGACTTATTTATCTATCTTTTTCTCCTTGGAAACTATCCCAGAGCAAATGGTTTATTCTTTTTTCATTACATTTGTTTGGATTTAATGCAGGAATCAACAGGCTGGATCAGACCCAAATTCCACACTGGCCAATGGCAATCTTTCTCCCTATTTTATGATAGGGATTAGCTCAAGCTATAGATCACTGAGGTTAATATTATTACCCATAATTATGTATTTGGGGGTGTTCTTCACATAAAGGTGTTCTCCACAAGCATAAGAATTATGGAAATCCCAACATAAATGTGGACATTTAGATACTGGCTTCTAAGCTTGTTGTGTAAGCTCTTTTCCTGGGTGATGAAGGAAGATGCGTGCTTGTAGGATGCAATTTATTTCACTTTAAGACAGACATCCAAAAGATCTGTTTGATGTCTAGGAGAGATATTCTGTGAATTCTGTCTTAGATATGTCCACTCCTTTCTACTGATTGCAAAAGGAACCTGGAAAACTAGTGCAGAAGTAAACAACTACAGTTAATGTGAGATTAGTCTCTCTCATATTGTCTTGTCAGCTTGAAGTATGTAGGTAGGAAATACCAGAGGTGGGGCATGGTTTTGTTTCTTTCAACCTTAAATCATATGTTATCCTCTAGATCTTATAAAATGCTGGTAAGTCAAGAGTTCAAGAGTAACTAGAAGCAACACAGGAAGAACATGGGAGATCTCCAGGGTTCAGGGCAATGGTGTGATAGCAATGAGTATTGATGTGTGGAAAAAAGCCAAGCTATTGATAAGCACGAAAAGTTCAGCTGTTCTCCCATTAGTTGGGTCAGTATCTGCTGTGTGAGATGCCAAAACAAAGATAAAAGAGATAGGAGAGGTAGAACACAAACCATGAAAGATCATTAAAGTGTGCTGAGGAAAGCTTGTACATAGCTCTCAGGGATGAGGAGAGATATCTGAAGACAATGGAAAAAGCACCTGCTAAATAGTGCCTGGAGATGAACACCAAGGAACAAATCTCAAACATAGCAGACAGATCTGTGTAGAAATACAAGCCTGGTTTCTGATGAGGAGAGAGATACAAGTCTCCTTTATGCAATATATACATCTTAGCCTTTTATCAAAGCCTTTTATCTCCCCCTTTGGAGGGCAATTCTTCACTGTCAAGTTACCAGACTGCTGCTGACTTGTAGGACTTGAAGAGTCACACTTCCACTTTCTCAGAATCAGAGAGAAGGACATAGCCTTCCTTTTCCCTTATTTCTTCTGTCTCAAAGCTTGGATGTATCTCTAAAGATGGTATTTATGTGGTTGTTTCAATGCTTTTATGCTTTTCTATTTTTACTTGCCAACTTTATTTAAAATCCATGTTCTGGAAACTTGGGAAGAGGAACCTAGTCTGCCCAGGGTGATACTTAAACATTTAAAATACTCTTGGGAGTTTCTTTGGTTTTATATTTTTTCATTGGACAATGCTGTCAATATGCACTTATTGCAAGACAGAAAGATACTTTGGCCTTTGTAAAGTGAAAAACTTGGTCACTACTTCCTGTAAAGCTTCATCTCTGCTTGTATACACAGAATTCAACCAACTTTAGGAAGCAGCGTTTTAGTATCATTTTTTAACAGATGTCCAAATAAGAAAATAATTTATCTTTTCAATATATCTCTCTCTCATGTATTTTCCATTTTGGTTTAGTTTTCCATTCATCATGTGGCACTGATGCATATTGTATTAGGGTATTAGATCAAACTGTCAAAAAGCTGACAGTTTTGGGGTTTTTTTTTTCCTCTAAACATATGCATTTTCGTAATAGTAATTATTTCAACCAACTGGAAGTAAGTAATTAGTGTTGGTTTGTTTTTTTTTTTCCTTGTCCTTGGTGCAGGTTTTGATACGAAGTATTTCTAGAAGGTTGCAGTTTTAACATGTAAAAAACTTGGTTTTGGATACCTTGGTTACACCAGAAGAATATGTGATCTTAGGAAATATATTAACACACATTATGCTGAACATGATTTTTGAATGGGAAATGCCTGTCTAAGAGCCTTGTGGAGTAACAATGGTTGTCAGCATAGGTATTTTGAATACTCAAGACTTCATGTTTCATAATTACAGCCAACCATGGTGACTATACATAGGACTAGTATGTTCAATTCCTTAAATGTTTCTTTAGATAAACTACATTGAAAAAAACCCTACTCGTATGATCTTATGCCTATAGCAAGAGCTTGCTTAATATTTCTATCTAGTCCAGTTGGACAAATGGAAGTTCTAACAACTATCTATACATTTTGTCTTGTTTAGATATTTTATTAATTCAAGTAACACAACATGACAAATGCTGTAAAAATGCTTTCTGAAGTGATACACCTTGTTCATTGAGTTGGTATATATTTAGGAACTTCTAACACCTGGAGAGAAGCTCTGTTTCTAGTGCTCTAGTAAAGGTGGTGCTGCATCTCTCTTTCTGTACAGATAAGGAAGATGTTATTATGAGATGTATTTGCAGAAGGGAGACCTTACTTTTGTTCTATGTCCTTTTCAGTGGTGTCCATATATAGTGTGTATTTCTGGAACAATTGTTTGCAGGAAGGGGCTGTCAAAGCTGAATGCTCTGTATGTTTGCAAAAGCATAACTTCTTAAATATCTGATTACTGTTAGAAGTTGCTACTCACAGCTTTGGTTGTTTAATATAACAGTTCTGAAAAATCTTTCTAGACTTCCGTTTTTCATCAATATTTTTAACAGACTCTGATAATAAATTATTCATGTACGAAATACCATCTCCCTATCAAATATTCTCCCCAAACAGATTATTCTTTAACTAGCCAATGACAGATAATCCAGTTTGTGGGATGGAATATTAAGATTCCTGTCAGTAAATGTTAAAACTAGTAAAGTTAAATCTATCAGTTAATTTTGGATACAAAATTAATATTAGGAAAATAGAAGTGTTTGGGAAGGGAAAAAGAAGCAATATTAACCAGCAAAAGGTATTTGTTCAGACTTAGCTGCAGTATTTGCTCCTGATAATTGTGTTGTCTTTTCAACATTAAAATCCAGGATTATTTCAAGTTGAAACCTGCACCCTCTAAGAAAAAAAGAAATAAATCCTTCTTCAGTTGCACTGACTTTTAAGATTAGATCTCTTTTATTGCATATGCAGCCTATACTGACCCCTAAAAAGCTGCAGAGAAACAGCAGCTCAGTGAGAAGTGAGGACTGAACACTGTCATTGCAAGTGAAAGGGACAATATTTTTTTCTGACATTGTTGCACTACTATTGTGATGAGAGAGAATGCTTTGGCTGATGCTGATGATAGAGGAAAAAAAATGGAAAAGTTAAATTATTCTTAGATTATGATATAAAAGAATGGTGCAGTTCCTCACTGTGAGGATGAGGTGTGGCTTGGTGGGTGAAGTTTAAATAATCAGTTAAGCTGGTAAAATTGTTCTCTGTTTCATGCCTGAACTTTGCACGTGTCTTGTGATCTATTACAGATCCAACTGAAGAATCTGTAAGGCTAGAGAACAACCTGTGTCCTCAATCTACAGTGAAGACAGACCAAGTTATGATCCCACAAGGAACCCAGGTAAGCACAATAGAAAAAATAATTGGAATCTCTTCCAAGTTTGTTCTTGTTTGGCTTGGTTTTTTGTTTGTTTGGGTTTTTTGTTTGTTTTTAAACAAGGATACAGATTAATGTAAAGTCATGATGGCAAACCAAACATAAGTAGTTGTTTATCAGCTCATTACTGTTGGTGTGCAATTGAATTAAAGGGGAGAATCAGATTGTGACTAATAAGCAGTGAGATAATGGAATCAAAAGGAGAATGTACTTGGAAAGGGCTTCCTTGTGCACAAGAAGGTAATGTTAACAGGGCAATGCACAAATATAGCAAATACAGGCACATGGCATGAACAGAACCCACAGTGATTTTAAAGATGGATTTGAAAGTGTGAAAAGCTGTGTATAAAATCATTGACTGATTTGAGGCCTAGTGGAACAACAAAGTATGATGGCTGATAGGAGAATGACTAACACTGTAGAAGGTCCTTATTAAATGTGTTTAGGAATGGAGCTGAGGTTCGGATTCAGTCTACTGGACCACTGACTGCCCACTATGGACTGTTTCGCTACACCTGTGCAATATTAAGCATCTTGTACTGTTGAGTGAATGCTGGGAGGGATGTACAAGGGAGATGTTAGAAACAGCAGGTGACCTCCCAGCCTAGAGTGCTGAGAATAAGTCAAGTTACTGGAATTGCCTGGAGGATCAGGAGTCCTGGTACCAGGTGGAGAGCAAAACAGCCAATGCAGAGTTTTGTTATTGTTCAAGTAATACAATCAATAAACAGAGGACACAGATCCTCCCGTCTACCCTGAAACCCTTCTGGGGAGTCAGTCTTTTATTCTGATCTACAACTTTATTGAACAGCCTTTAACTTACAGAGTCTGGGTTGAGATCTGCTCATTTTATATGCTAGTGATAAGAGAGCAGTACAGCAACACATATTGCTTAGTTCTGTTCACCAGCCACTAAACCACAACATACTTACCAGTAAGGGAAAACAAAAAGGCTTTAATTTTTTTTTTTGGGTAGCTTTGGTTAATCCAGTTGCATCAGAAGATAATGCTATGCAGTTTTCTATGGTCGTATCAGTGATGTGTTTAACCCTGCTTTACAGCTCAGCTGTAATACATCTTTGATTTGGTTTTAGTGCATCTGATAGCAAAGAAAAATAGGTCTTCTATTCTCTGCCATCTTATACTCTTGCTAGATGAATCGGACAGAGATCCCAGTGTGACTCTGTCAATGTGAATGAGGGGAATCTCCCTCATCTTTTATACTCTGTTTCCACTTGTGACTTTGCTGTATTTATACTGTAAAGTGGAGAAATTAATTTGAGGGTGGCTAACATGAGTTATCTATTACTGGGATGGGGAACTTGTGGGCTAGGTAAGACCCATGATTTCATTTCACATGACCTGGTATCACTTAAATTGTGTGTGTGTGTGTGTGTGTGCAATCAAGACAACAAGGAAAAATAGAGGTCTAAAGTTTGAGATTTTTTAAAAGTTCTTCCATTATTCTAACCATGTGATACATGTTTCCACATCATGTGATGTGGTCCCCAAACACAAAAGCTTTTTGTCCCCTTTACACTATTTCTTGAAAGAAAGGAAATTTGTATTTGGTATTAAGCTATAACCTGCTGGAATGATTTTAGATGCAAGTCTACAATCTGTAAATACTGAACAAAATCTGCACCTTCATGTCCCTATCTGATGGGATGGAAGTAACTTTAAAAAGGCTTTCATTAATCTGATTTTCTCTGGCCACCAGACCATGAGAGACTCATCTTCATAGTGAAGAACTGGACCATTCTTTTATGTCACAGCCAAAAGACAATTCTATATATATATATATTAAAGAGATCTAAGAGAAACTTAAAATAAGAAAAAGTCAAAGGTGTTGGTGTTGCTTCTTTTTACAAGGAGGTAAACTAAAGAGACTGAGATACTTGGGCTTCAAAGGAATAGGTCTTCTAGCTGCTTATATCACAGGAAGTAGGGGAGCCATAGGTATTCATGTAAAACAAAGGCTTAGCCTAAGGCTTTATCCAGCACTCTGTTCCTTCACTTCTAAGTCAGCATGAATTGTTGCATATCAGTGGGTTTGAGATATTAGGTTATCCCTGGTTTTGTAAGTCATGTGTTATTGACCTTTTTTTTTCTCCAGTATATAAGGAGGCATATTACAGATATGAACAAAGCATTCATGCATTCATATATATATATGTGTGTATATATGTACAACATAATGTGTGATAATACAGATGTAATGTTATTCTTCCTATATAACCTCTTTGACCTTGTCTTGAAGGCTACAAATATAATGTTAACCTTGCTGCTTCTGTGATTTTTATGAATTTTCTTTGGCTGTTATAATTTTTTCATTGTTAATACTTCCTGTAACTCAGGCATGACATTGCATGATAATTGGGAGCAGGGTCAGGAAGTCAGGCTCTTTAGTGATCTCTTCACTAGAAATTTCTCATGAAAGCAACTGTTAGCAAGTTTAGATATGTCTTTTTATAACCTTTGCAGTTCAGTGTGTGTCCTTCTAAGGAGCTCTTCAATAACTGTCCCTCAGAACTAGTCATACTTAACATGTGTGTCCCTGAAATTCATTCAATCTTTTTCAAAACGGAAGTAAGCAATTCTATAAGCCTGGTAAATAGTTTGTACTAAGAATTTTGTACTTGGTCACTCCTAAAGTGTCTCTAACTCAATTTCTTCAAAAATATGGTGTGGCAAAAGGGGTTTTTTTTAGTACTTTTTTTAAACTGGAAAAGATTGCAAGAGTTGGTGTTTTGTTTGTTTGTTTGTTTTTACCCTGCTTGTTATCCTTGTCTTTCTAAATGTAATGTTTTTTTGGTGTATTCCAAAATAATCCATCTCAGATGACTATGAAATACCCTGTGACCTGGGGCTGGTTTTGATGTGGGATCTCTCATGAAGACAGGATTAAGATACTGTCTTTATCTAAGGAAATTTAGGTTTCATTCCTGACATCAGCATTGTTTCCTTTTTTGATTTTGAACTAGATGGTTTTATATGTGTTTTCTTTGTATTGAAGGCTAATAGCACCTCTTTAACCTGCATGGATATTACAAGGATAAACTTGCTAAAACATCAAAGGAGCTCGAATAGCAGATTACTGAGTTGTATAGTAATTTAGAGCAGTGATAGACATCAACTACTTGCAGACTTTTTGCGTCATTGTATAAAAATTTTAGAATAAATATAAAAAGATTATAGACATGATATGGCACAGAAAATTGCTAATTTTAAGGAATGTATCTTCCAGTCTTGTTAGTTTAGTGGTTTGTAGGTTTTTCTCTTGGGGTGTTTCTGTTCTGCATTGCTGGCAGTGTGTCAGGTTCCCTGCATGCTCATTTGCACTTGCTGCAGTTTTTGACATGTTCTTTGGTCCTAGCTGAATAATTTGAATGCCCTCTCTTTCATTTCTTCTTTTTATTTTTTATATATATTTTGTTGTTGTTTGTAAGTGTAGGAACTGCATTAATCAGCTAACACTGCACTCTTTGGAGGCGCTTGCATGTGTGAGTTTTCTTTTCATGACAGAGTTATAACAGTTTGAGGTAATATGTATCCTTGGATGCCTTACCAGCAATAGCAGCCAATTAATTACTAGGGAAACTCATTACAGAAACAACAGTCCAACTATTGAACTAAAGCTCTTTTTCTAATTTATTCCATTTAAGAGAGGGCATAGATTTCTTCCTTTATTATCTTTTGCTGATCGGAGCTCTCACCTGTGACTCTAGATGAATGACATGGTGAGAGGATGGGATGGGTATTTTATCCTTGGAAAGTTCAGTTACCTTTTGGGAGAAACAGAGGGATTTATGTTTTGTAGACTAGGGGAACTTGAGAGTACTCAGCCAATAGAAGACATGTAAGACCCATCACTCCCTGATGCCAATATCACTGTAACTGGAAAACACCCTCAACTGAAATGTAAAAGAAAAGAACTAAAGACAGGATTTTTTTTTTTCCTCTCACAAGAAAAATTTATTTCAAAGTTATTTCCTTGATCCAGAATTTATACAGTTAAAATGAGCTCAGAATACAGAATACTTCTCTTGCATTGTGTAGCTGGGGGCTTTGTGGCAGATGTGGGCTGGGGATGTTCATGAGTCTGATGAAAAACAGAAGGTAATTTCTCAATTAGTTGCTGTCTCTCACTTCTATGGAAATCCAAAATTTGTCTCAACTACTTTCCATTAAAAGAAAGTAGAGTTGCCAACACTGAAATAGCAAAATGCCTTTTTCTCATGGTCTTCACCCCATCTCGCAAATTCAGGTGGTTTGGGAAGTTCACATAAGTTTTGGATTATCGCTCAATCTGAGTGAAAAATCATTGGGGTTAATGTAGATTTTTTATTCAGAGTAGCTCACGCAAAATAAACAGCTCTATCTTCTTTTCCCCCTTTGCCTGGAATCCAGCCTGATTTCCTGCAGTGTTGTCAAATAAAAATTAACATTAGATACAGTGTTTAGGCAAACTAGAGCTAAATTGGAAGTCACCCAGTCTCTTCCTTCTAGAATCAAAAGATAGAATTGAACAGCACTCTTTGGGCAGAAATCTATGTATCTATGAAATTATACCTGTGTTTTACAGACTAGCTGCAAAGATGAGCTTTTCTTTATTCCATCTGTGGGTTTCTCAGGATGTTATACAAGCTGAAAACTAGGTATGGGGTGTGGTAAATAAGGACAAAACAGCTGGAATGCAAGCTGTCTGAAATGTTATTGTATTGTAGTACTTTCTGATTTCATTAGTAGACTACCTATTTGAAGACTAGTTGTAATTCCAGGTACACCAAAACTTGAGGGTAACTTTTGGTTGCACCTGTTACTGATAAAACAGATCTATTTTATTTACTTGTGTTCAGACTAGGTACTAGTCGTAAAGCGAATCTAATGTGCATCTGAATTTGCAGGTGCAAAAATTGCTTGCTTATTGTGAAACAATGTGGAGTCCTGATTCATAAAATAAAATAGACCTCGCTGCCTTGACAAAGAAAAAGAAATGCTAAGGTAACATGAATTTGTTGTTGACTTCATAGCAAAGGCATCAAGGAGATCTGTAGCGATAAGCATATTCACCTAGAAGCTCTGTATGTAAAGGGCAAAGTTGCGGGGCTGACAGGCTAGATGTTTTGAGATGAGTTTTGTTGCTGGAAACCATAAAGAGTGTTAGGACTTGGTACGTTTTTTCCTAAAGAACAACTGGTGACACGTTCTAAGGTCAACATGTAATGTCTTTTCCATGTGCTTCTAAGAATTCAGATTAGTCCTTTCAGCAGTAACCTTTCTCACACCGAATATGTTTGCTTTCCTGTCTTTAAAATTCATCTTCTGTATTTCTGATTCTGACAGCTTGTAGAATTGTATTTTACACATATCAATTTAGATGTTCTCACTTTGTCATGCTTTGATTAAAAGAAGTATAGATCTATTTACACTAATATACAATGTATGGTAAATATATAACGTTTTAGTAAAGTCTTTGTCTCTTTTAAGAGCATTCAGACACCATTTTATTATTTGAGCTCAATTTAGTAATAATGAAATGGTTATTTTTAAGAAAAGGGTGAGAGTTTCATGGGTTGACGAAAAGATTATTGTTTCCTTATCATTAGGCAGATGGAGAATCCACTGAGGACACAGAGAAATGTCCCCAAAATGTAAAATAGAGAAGACCTTGGAAAAACCTGAGTAAACATATCAAATATTTCCCAAATTTCTAACAGGGTGATAAGACACCTATCTGGAACCAGCCAAACTGATTAGTTGCATTCTTTGTGCTTTGGTCAAGTTGTTTTCTTTCCATCAGCTTTGCTCACCATCTTATACTGAGTTCTGTGGAAAGATTTTGTGAAGAGATTTTTCAGTCATATGAATGAATTTTAATATGGTGTGATAAATAAACAAGGCTTCCTATCAGTCTGTCCACTTTCCAAATATTTTTGAAGCTGTTGGACAACTACTACTAGATTATTGATTAGATGGAAGTCAGAAATCTATGAAGCTTTGTGGTAATGTAGAATTGGGTAGGACCTACATTATCATGACTTCACAGTTTCATGGGATTCCTCTCACTAAGTGACTCTTTTCCACCTTGTAAATGACTAGGTTTTTTCCTTGATGCTTTTTCAAGGAGGCTGTTGCAGAACATTTTGTGCTTACAAGCTTGCTCCTAATTTTCTTTCTACTTTTCATTAAAGCCAGGCTGTGCTGCTTTATTCCCTTGTCAGCAGCAACCTTGAGCTTTCAAAATTCTTTCACGTTTCAGTCCTTCAGTCTGAAGAGAGCTGTATTGCCTCTGCTCTCCTGACTAATCAAGGTGAGATTCTTTAGTCTCTACAATGGTTTCTAAGTTCCCTTGTGTACCCTAGTAGCCAGCCTTTTCATCTGTTACGATTTGAACAAATTTATCTTCAATATAGGTGGTCAGAATTATGTGCAATATTCTCGATGAAGTATTGTACAATGTCATTAGTAATCCTGTATTGCTACTGGAAATACTTTATCTTTTAGATCCTAGGAGTGCATTTGCCTTTTCATGGTCACACCAAATTAATTACTCATAATCATCCTCTGATTGACAATACACATAACATCTTTTCTCTCCATTTTTTCCCAACTGATGAGACACCAGCATAGGTCAAACAGTCTTGTATGACCTTGTACTTGATGATAGTACTGTCTACATAGACCTTAGTAATACCTCTCGGTTTCAGATCATAAGATTTAATTAGCATATGCATGCCTGGATTTTCTAGGGATGAGGGAGGAAATGCATCTACAGCCCCCTTCTCTGGTAGTACCATCTTATACTAGGTGTACTTTCACATCATGTGATGCAGATTGGCCATGTGGCTGCACAGTCCTCCCACACATAGTGAGGTTGTGTTAGCCCTTGCATTCCAACTTGCTTTGAAGACCTATATCTCTCCTATTTATGAGATGACAAGTATTTTTTTTTAACCAGTTCCTTTCCTGTGTTACAAATCATCCTCTTCTCCACCTATCTAGATATATATTTTATTGTATCAGATAAAACATCTCATCAGAATCTAGTCAGAAAAAAAATAATTAGTGGATTTAATGTAAAAGAGATAATAGATTTACCCTATCCAGAAAAATCAAGGTCTTTAATCAGAGATGTGGAGGTTATTTTTATGTAATCTACCTTAAAGTCCACAGTGCATTTTATCATGTCTTCTCTTTCTTTCTTTTAAGCTATTCTTTCATTGTCTGCTTTAAAGACACAGGTGCCACTAAGACCAGTCTGATGAGCTGAAAGTTTTATGTCACTGCAGTTAATGTTCCCTAGTATTTTCACCAACTGAATTGACTTTAGGAAAAGCATAATTTACTTGCAATGTGAAACACTGTTTCCTTCAGAGTACGTGAGTGGGGATTCTGGTCCTTTCAATCTGAACATACAAATCAGAATTCAGCCTCTCTGCCTGGGCAGTATAAGCAAAGCACTGAACCACCTGTAGCTCCACAGATAGCTACTAATAGAAAACAACCATCTGCAGAATAGCTGTTCAGATCTAAGAGAGCTGAATCTCTTTCTGGAGGTGCTTGTCATTTACTATAGAGTAGGAAAGCTACTAACTAAAGTTGGGTGGAATGAATCAGTGTCGTAGATCTTGGAGCAAGATTGTTCCCTTGAGCCTCTTCAGATATGAGACACCCTCCAAGGTGTGATAATATTATCATTACGTGTAATACAGAAAAAGTGTGGGGGAAGACTGATGTCTCCATGAAAAAAAAAAACAAGGAAAATTAGACAAGCATGCATACTCTCCTATGGCCATCGATGAAACAGTCACTTTTTCGCGATGAAACGTAGGCTGCTAATGGACACCAAAGTGTTCTCAATTTCACTAGATTCTAGCATTTGTTGAGCTATTCCTAAGTGTTCATTAATCTAATTGTGAGGCAAATGCCAACTTCAGACTAAAGGTGACCTAAATGTCACACCACCCTGTAAGCATTAAAATAAAGGGTGTTCAGGAATTAATGAGTATAGTGGCCACATTCCTTACATGTAGCAACCAGTAAATCTCACCTCTAGCCTCTTCACAAAATTCTCTTCAGTCAGCTATGTATTGCCTAGGCAAGTTGCTTTTCTTGCAACTGTCAGATAGCTGGTTTTTATCAGTTTATAACAAACCACAGAGGCTGTGGATCACATGAGTTAGGGGTTTTTATTAGCTCTATACAACATGAGAATTTTCCTTTCCTTCAACAAAATCTGTTCAGCTTCATGTCCAGTGTTTTCTCCAAAATCACAAGATAGGCTTTACTCTCCCTTGAGATACTTGAGAATAGTGACCTGAATCCTTTTACTTCTCTTTTCAGGTATAGTATTTCTATTTTCTTTCCTCTTTTTTTAGTGTTTTATCCTTTGTGAAATGCCAAAGGACAGCACTGTGACTGACACAGTAGCAAAGAAAGGAGCAAGAAAGGCCATTTTGAAGGGTGATCTGAATTATGCAATTAAACCTTGCTAAATCTGAGATCTGTTATTTTGAAATAATATGGCTTAACCACTTTTTAACATGTCCATGGTATATCTGAGAAGAAGAATTTGGACTATACCTGCAGTTACAGGAGGTAGATTTTGGATATAGTAAATCTCTGGGGGACAGATTTATCTTGGATTCTGCTCTGACAATAAAAAGATAATGCAGTCCTTTACTGTAAAAATGTAATATTCTATAGAAAGAGGAAATTGATCTCGTCTCTGAGGACAGGGATTTGAAGCTACATCCAGATTGTTGTTTCCAGTTCCAGTCTGTATACTGCATAAAGCCCAACAGAATAAGGGTCTGTCAGGGACTTCAGCAGTTAAACTTTGAGGTTTGCAGACAAACCCAGGCTTCAGACTGGAAAGGGCAGGGACATTTTCACTTTAACTGACTGTCTGAGCAGCTGACTACTACTCAGCTAGTGATGGGGAGCATTCATAACCCTGCTAGGTGGGAGCAGAGCTTTTGGGCAGCGGTTAACAGGGACTTCAGCAGTTAATGCAAAGATCTCACTTCTTAATGGTAATGGTCACCTCAGTGTCTGCTGTTTTATTGGTGAAGCTGGCTTTATGGTGCAATCATAAGATCCTTCAGCATTTCCATACTCTTCTTTACCACTCTGAATAATTTTTTTATCAACCAAAAGGTTTGGTGTATCTCTGTTAACTCTGGCCCAGTACAGTGGCCTCGGGAATCAGTGTATTTTTTATGTTCTTCTGTGAGATGCAGAAATTTAATCCTCAGTAGACTGCAGTGCATTAGTAATATTTATTAGATTCTATAGTGCTTGGATAACTTACAATGCTCAGTAATAATTGGGAATGTATCCTTCTGACATTAAACTTTGTGAAGCTCTAAAATACATGGAACCCCTATTTCTGTACTGAGACCCAAAATCACAGCAGTGGGCATGTGAATATATGAAGATGCCCTTGAGGGCTTTGAGCAGAGAGCTGTCATGTAATCACACCAGAACCCATTGAGGTAGGTGAGCATGGAGAATTTGATGTCACAGATGATGGAACCCAAGTCCTGCGACTTGAGGATGGTTTTGGCCTGGTTGAAGTGCTTGAACTGGTGCTCCAGAGGGTCCTGCTTGTTGGAGATGATGTTGCCCTGAAACGCTGTCTTGTGCTGGCAGAGTGCAGTAGTCTTTTACAAACCCTTGTTTCCTATGTATTTATTTCATATGTCCTATCTCTCTGCATCAGTCATTCCAGCTTCCCCCATGTTCCGAAATCAAAATCATTAAAGTACTGTTAGTGTTCTTCAAAGTTTCTTACATTTATGGGTTAAAATGCCACATATTGTGGCTCGTTAAGAACAATGTATGTACAGACTGGCAAGCCACCATATGTACCCAGGTGGACCAACTAGCTTAAGCCTTTTAAATATGTAAAGAATGAGTTTGGTCTGTCTTTTCCTCAACTAGAATAATAAATTAGAATAGTTATCTTGTTCAATCATGTAACCATTTGTCAGAAGTGTAGAAAATTATTACCTTGGGCATTTCTACTTCTATGTTAAATTTGCTTGAAATTAGCCATGAAGATGAAAAAATTTTAAAGCCAGATAAATGGCCAGCTAACATGCATAAAGCATTCTGTCTTAGGAGACAAAGTTTGTGCAAGGAGGGGATATCCTGCTGCCATTACTGCACTCAGGATGTGTTAAGTGTATGGCAAAAGTCTGGAAGATACCACATGGTGAAGGTTTGAGGACTTGAAAGTGATAACAAATACCAAAGGGAGCAGTCTTTCTCACACTTGGTCCATGAATAGGTGTGCAAATGTTTGTTGTAGAGGATATGATCAGGAAAGAGTGATTTGGTTCAGAAGTGTCCATGCTCTTGAGCTTGAGGACATCAGCAGAGGTTGAACTTGAAAGTTCTAGAATATATAGTTTTTATATATATACTTTAGTGTGTATGTATATATATATATATATAGCTATATATACTAAAACTCCCACTCTTCTGTACTTCAGTGAAGCTCTAAAGCATCAACTTTGCCTTTTGGTGAAGTTGAAACCTATAGTTTCAGTAATTCTCCAAAACTCCTTTCACATCCTTAGAGAGCGTATAGTTGAACTCTTGGGACTTATTAAGGACATTTTGCCATTGATATTCTGCATGTAGTGTAGCTGGCTGTTCCTGCTTCAGAATAAACTTTGACAGGCAGCCATATTTGACAGCTGTATGGCTTTATGTGGATGTCTCTTAATAACTGACTTAAGCCTTGAACTTCTAAGACTGCTGAGTGATGTCAAATAAAAAAATCCCACAATTTCCAACTTGTCATGCTGAATAATTGTTGACATTGTATTACCATTTTCTTCCACCTTCAGCCTGCCAAAAAAGAACTGTGGGGAATTCTAGCCATACCATCTTAACTTTACTATTAATATAATCCATCTATTATATTTTCTATCAAATGCATTTCACAGTATTTTGCAGTTGCTAAGGCAGTTATATCATCACAATACCCCAAGGCTGCAATTAAAATTCAGAAAAGTTTTTCCCTGATCTTTTTTGAGGGAGAAAGTTGATGATGGTGAATTGCAGTGATCCAGTGAACAGTTAATCTAAGAAAAACAGGGTGGGGTTTGTTTTTTTTGTTGTTGTTGGGGTTTTTTTGTTTGGTTGTTTTTTGGGGTTTGTGTGTGTGTGTATGTTTGTTTGTTTGTTTGTTTGTTTTTTATCCTCAGTCTACTAACAGATTCCTCCAAATCTCTGGGATTTCTCTGCTAACTTATGTGATCACATTTTAAAATAAACATGAAAACACCAGATAGAGATTTAAGGGTTCTGTTCTGTTGAGAGGTAATAAAAGAGATAAATTTCAATAAATGTGCATACACATTTCAAGAAATATGGCCTCATCCATCTACAGTCACTTTAAGTGTCATGCTCTAACTTAAAAGTTTAGGACAATCTGACCAGCTCTTATGCTTTCATAAAATTTGGATACTACCTCTTTCCTGCAAGTGGTTAGCTACATTACCTTACTGAAATGGCTGCCCCCCCCATATTTATTTTTTTTTAACTAACATGCTTTTCTAGTAGTTGGCCATTTAAATTTGGCTAGGATGAGCTGTCATGCAGGGTAGTGAGTGGTTATTTCAGTTTTCTCCCTCCCATCTCTGTGATACTTTCCAGCTAAAGTGCACGTGATAGAAAGGGATTCCTCAGAAAAGAGAAATTAAATAATGGTGACAGAAGGATTTTCAATTTATCAGAAAAAGGTATAATGAAATCCAATAGCTGGAAGAGTAGGCAGAGACAGTCTTATTAGAAATAGGGTGTGCAATTTTCACAAAGAGGGATAGCTGTCTGTTGGAAAAGCATATATAAAAATGCAGTGAGATCTACGTTTTCTCAAATCTTCTTATATAAAAGTAGATGGCTTTCTAAAATATATGTTCAAACTGATCACAGTGCTCATTTTCTCATTTCCAAGATGATGAATATATGTTCTACTGGACCTTAAAATGTTCAATTTGAACAAAATGAACAGAATGGGAAGCCATAGCTGGCTGAACAACAGAGCTCAAAGGGTTATAATCAGTGGTGCAGACCCCAGATGGTGACCTGTAACTAGTGGTGTTACCCAGGGGTCAGTTCTGGGTCCAGTCTTATT